>PVIH01007581.1:0-99085 GCA_004025045.1 Sigmodon hispidus
TTTATGATGTAGATACCATCACTTTTCCTTTTGTAGATGTACTGCTCCATCTGAAAGTCAAGGTTAGTGCCACCTAAGTGGGTTCCTGCAGCAAGGAATTTGAGGACATCCTCCTCTTTCATCTGCAGGACATCAAGGCCTCCGGACATTGTGTTAAGTTTCCCTTTAAGTTACGACGGGAATCAAGAACAATGCCGTATGGACCCGTCCCAGGGCAGCGCGGAAAGCCCTAAATTAGATTTTAATAGGAGCCAAGGAATGTAGCCTATGAGTCAAAGATGACTGATTTCCAACACCTACATGAGACAAGCACATATCTCCCCTTCTTACCTGGATTTCAGCATGCCAATAAGAGCATCTCTGGCAGGTCATACTTCCTGTTTCTTTGATCCTGGGGAAGCCAACAGTTGCCACATGATCCAGTATGTGCCTCCAGATTGTGAATACTTTGTAGATACTGGGATGCTAGAACTTTCTAGAGTACTATTCAAGTAATATTAATGAGTGTTTCATTTTTTTGTCTACTCATTTGTGCATTCAAACATCCTACTCAAACATTTACAATAGATAAATATATATGTGTATATATATGTGTATATATATGAAATCAGACAATGGAGCTCTTCCTTGGGCCATTTATAATCAAATTCTGCCACTATAACATACTACCCAAAACCGAGTAAATGATAAAGAATAGAGGTTTACTTAACCTGTGGTTCTGGAGGCTGACATTTGACAAGGATCTTTTTCCTGCATGGTAAAACAGTACATGTCATCACACAGTAAGAAAAATGTTTACTGTGAGTCTCTCATCTTCTTGCAACACCTCTGCTGCCATCATTAGAAGCCCTACCCTCATGACTTTGTCTCATTACTTGTCCAAGTTCCCATCTCCAGTGCCATTAACACATGAACTTCAGAATTAAGTGTCCAATGAACAAACTGTTAGAGGATCACACATTTAAATCACAGCCTACAGAAGTCGATGTGAATCACCATACCATGGTGTTGTTGAAAATGGTGTCAAATAAATGTAGAAAAAGTGGGTAGTTAGGTGGACAACACTTTCTTTCTCAAGGACCTTTCTTTCCAGTGAAGGACCTACTGAGATGAACCGGGGAAATTAGAAGTTAAATATATGAAGAAAGGAAATGTTCAACACCAGCCCAAAGCAGCATGATCTACAGGGAGGACAAAGAATTTGTGTATCACTAGGAGGGAAATTGCCTGCAAGAAATAGGTCAAAAAAGGCCAGGTAAAAAAAAAACAACATCTGGTTTTTCTGGTGGACATTAGTGCTTGTTCTCACAGCCTTGAGTCCTGCAACAGATTTTCATCATTGTGAAACATGTCTTGGAAGCCCAGATGTTGCCCAACTTTCAGTTGTTTGCTTTAGGCATGTTGACTTGTGACAGTGTGAAAATAACTACCTTTACAGAAACTGTCCTTCCATATTAAATTTTGATCTTGTCCCTATCTAGCAGTGTGCTGTCCAAGCCTGTGCCTGATGCTGGGCAGTGGCAGTTAGCCAGTTAGGCAGTGATCACTAGGAGAAATAACCACACTCTACAGTGACACAGTAGACTGGGAGGGTTGCATACTATGGCCAGTAAATAATGGGGTCATGCAGGAATAGACCTCTTGGGAAGTGAAACAGCACTGGCATTGAATTGTCTGTGCTTAGGCTTGCAAAGGAAAAGCCCCATCGTGGTGGGTGAGTAGATGAGTGTCCAAAGGATTCAGCCTATGCTCCTTCCAAGGAAATTAGGACTCTGGAAGATAGTTGGGGGTAAGTCTGGTGATATATTGTATATTTAATAAAATCAACCTGGAATATTAGAAAACAAAATCACCCATCATCAAAACATGATGGACAGAGAGTAGTGACCCACACCTCCAATACTCAGGAGATGGAGATCTTAGATTTCTGTGAGTTCCAGGCCTAACAGCCAAGCAGTAGTATCTCACATCTTTAATTCTAATGCTAGGATTATGTTGCATACTTGAACCAGAAAGTAAAATAGTTGGGCAGGAGAGATACTTAAGACAAGAGGAAGCAGAGATTCATTCATTCTGTAGACAGGACCAACCAAGCTGAGGATCCTTGAAGATAGCATTTACCCAGTTCTGCCTGAGAAGTTAGCGGGGTGAGAATTAACTGTACTCTGTTTCCTCTTTGCTGACATTCCAGGCTGATTTTATTAAATATGCAATATATCACCAAAAGTAAGAAGTCTTTTCATTGAAGTCATAAATAAAGTAGATAAAGAAACTCAAGATGAAGGTTTGATGGTGAGGTAGGTTTTGTATAAAAATTAAACATCTCCTTTATCTTAATGAGAAAAACCACCCTAAACTCTAACAGAAAAAGAAAATGACAGCAAAAGGATTTAGACTTCAGATTAAGCCCTGGATCCAAATCTGCTTTCTAAGCACTGGCCATGACTGTCCTCATCTAGAATACTTCCGAGATTCCTCTTTTCTTGTCTACATAGCTCAATACACTGTTCTGTGCACACCTGCTAACTATAATGTCTGTGCTATTGTCATCATCTCCATTACTTTGAAAGGGAGGGAGAAGCAGGAAAGAGCAGCAGATGCACCATTGCACATGTCTCATTGGTGATGAGGAAATTCTGTCTAGTTGAAATCACCAGCCCTAAATTGTTACAGTAAGCCAATACTTCTCAATACACAGCAAAACCCAAAATACTCACCTTCGAGGCTGACTGGAATTTATTATTATTCCTTCTCATTCCCATAGACCACTACTTCCTAATTAGTATACTCTACTGCTGGTCTTTCATTTCTCTATTGTACAATATTTTCTTTCTTCCATTAGCTACCAAAATAAGACCCCAACACATTCCCTAGCCTTCAAGTCTCTGGCATAACCACAGGGTTTTCCCATTTAACCTCTGCTCTGTCTCCCTAAGGAGGTGAGGTATAAGGCCTCTAAAATGAGAATATTCAAACCTGTCTTATCCGTTTCATAGGTTGTGGTGAGAACCAAATGAGGTAATGCCCATGGAAGTGTTTTATTTGTTTAAGTGATCTGTAAAAGATGAGAAGACATCCACATTCCACCATTCAGGCATCTATTTAGAACATATAATCTGCCAGGCAAATGCATCTTATTGCCATCACAGCAGGAACTCTGTCAGAGAGATGTTTTGTACCCGTTTAAAGATTAAAAGAACCTGGGGTACAGAAGAGTGAAGTCACTTTCCAAAGACGGACAGTTTTCAGCAATGGAAGGGTTCTTTTAAGAAGACAAACCCCACCACCACCACCACCACCAGCAGCAGCAGCATTTCAACCAGGTTGACCTAGACACTGCTTTGGGGACCCTTTTGTCCTTTTTTGTTTCCCAAATTTTGTTCTACATCCATAATTCTGCCTTTAATTTGCCCTGTCTATGCCTCTGTCAAATAATCATTTTTCACTTCCCCTAGCTGGTGGGTGAATCACGGTGCTGATAGCATGAAAGATCCTCTGTCTTGTCCTCTTATATGATTCTATTTTAAAAGCATTACACTGTATATGTGCAATTATGTCACCAACAAATCCATTGGAGTTTGAAGTCAGAGATGATACCTATTGTATAATGTTAGAATCTTCTATCTTGTCAACTTTTCTCCCCCTAGCTTCATTACTATCTATCCATCCTTTAGCATCAACATACAGTAGATATCTCTAGATATTTAACCATTCACTCACTGAACAGAGAACTAATGGGTCAATGCTGCTGAGTTTGGAGAGTCTGATCCTTATGAGTCTCATCTGTGTGCCTTCTCTCTAGGGAGCCTGCCTGCCAACACATTTTATTTTAGTCAAACCTTAAAAGCATTCTTTTTGTGGATTCATTTTTGTTAAATTCTTGGAAGTCTTTAATTTCTTCCTTGACCCAGAGGTGATTCAGTTGAGTGGTGTTTCATTTCCATGAGGTGGTAGGTTTTCTGTGATTCTTGATGTTGTTGAACTCTAACTTTAGGCCTTGGTGATCTGATCTGAAATGGTACAAGGAGTTATACACATTTTTTGGTACCTGTTGATATTTGCTTTATGACCTAGTATGTGGTCAATTTTAGAGAAATTTCCATGGGGTGCTAAGAAATATGTATATTTCTTTTTGTTTGAGTGGAGGGTTCGGTCCATTTGGGTCATAACTACTACTAGATCCCTTATTTCTCTGTTGAGTTTCTGTCTCCTTGACCTGTCCAAGGGTGAAAGTGAGATATTGAAGTCTCCCACTATTAGTGTGTCAGGTTTGATATGGGGTTTAAGCTTTAGAGTGTTTCTTTTACATATGTAGGTGCCCTTGTGTTAGGAGCATAGATATGCAGGATTGAGATTTCATCTTGGTGATTTTTTTCCTGAGATGAATAAGTAGTGACCTTCCTGGTCTCTTTTTATTGATTTTAGTTTAAAGTCTATTTTGTTAGATATTAGAACAACTACACCAGCCACTCTGGCAATATGGCAGTTTCTCAGAAAACTGGGAATCAGTCTCCCCCCAAGGATCCAGCAATACCACTTTTAGGCATATACCCTAAAGACGCACATTCGCACCCCAAAAGCATTAGCTCAACTATGTTCATAGCAGCATTATTTGTAATAGCAAAAACCTGGAAACAACCTAGATACCCCTCAACTGAAGAATGTATTAACAAACTGTGGTACATCTATACAATGGATACTACTCAGCAATAAGAAAAAAAATAATATCCTAAAATTCACAGGCAAATGGATGGATTCAGAGAATATCCTTCTGAGAGAGATATCACAAACCCAGAAAGAGAAGCAGGAGATGTACTCACTCATTAGTGGACTTTAAACAAAAAGAAAAACATTCCCAAGGTGCAAACCACAACCACTGAACAGTTTGGAATCTGAAACACCTTGAACTGGCACCTTGAAGCCCATTCCCTCCAGAGGAACACCTGACCCAGTCTTGATGTGGGGATGAGGAAAGTGGATTTGCCTGGAGTGGATACTGAACTAAGCTACCTTGGGACTTTGGGACCTTGAGACCTCCTGCCCTTGCTGGAGAGGAGATAAGGAGATGGGGAGAAAAGGAGATGAGACTTTATTTATAATAAATAAAAAAAATGGGAAAAAAAGCATTCTTTTCAGGCTAAGAACCTTTAGGGAAATTCTCACAGTCTAGTATAACAATCATGGCTATGGTCACTAATGGAAACAAATGAATAGAAATTAAATACCTGCACTTTGTATCACCATTTCTTCCTCAATAAATTTGCTTCCATTTTTACAGACTAGGCAAAAGGACTAAGTAAAATTAATGCTTAACTGGAAGACTGACTCAGAGAATCAGCGTTCTTTACAAAGCCGCTGCCTTCTGAGTACAACAGAGGGATCAAAGCCATCAATTAATGTTTCAGAGACAACTTGACTGATTCTATTGGCCTCCAGTGACCAGCAGCACAGCAGCCTGCTGACACCTTCAGACTGGGGTGTCTGTAGAGGACCAAAGGGGAAGAATCTTCCTTCTTCTAGAAGACAGTTGACTTGATGAGTACAACAGTGTTATCGTCTTCTGTGTCTTTATGTTCACTGGACAGAAAGGAGGGTAGTGACATAGAAAGAACACAGCCTCTGAAGTTAAAAGACGAAGATCCATCAACCCCTTCCACATGCCCCTCCATTCTGTATGAATGAAAGACAGATTGCAAACAAAAAGTGGTCTGAGACAAAGTCCAGCCACACCACATTCTTAAGAGGATACTGAACACAAAAGATCAATAGCCACACTCCCTGAGGGTCAGGCTTTCAAAACATAAACAAAAGCAGTTCTGAAGAACAGACTTCTGCCTGAATGCACACTGTTGTGTTAATTTTTTTTTTTCTGCTTCCAGATGCAAGCCTAGAAAGAAAGACTGACCTGAATAACAGGGACTGACAAGAGACCGTCTTAACAAATTTTGAATGAATCAACCTTGATGTCTAAATTGACTGTGAAATTACTAAAAAGGTTATAAGAGAAGAACCCTCAAACTCCTTAGTAGAAACAGGGTCTTGAGAGTAGATGGAGTTAAGATATGGATTCCATTTCCCACTACTGAAATCATGGCTAATATCTGACCTCTCCATGAATTTGATTACTGTCTTGTTCATTTTCATTTTTTCTTCCAAACTATACTCTTCACACTAGTAGAGACTATCTGAACTTTCCTTTCATTTTTTTTCTTCTGAGCTCCTAGTTCAGTGTGTCCACAATAGAATAAAAAGTAACAAAAAGAACACACACAGTCTCTGAAATTTACTTCCATCAAATATTGACGTTCAAGATCAAACATTGCCAATTGAATCTAAAGAGATTGAACATGTTTTCTTAACTAGTTGAGCCCACAAGAACAGCACAATGCAACTTCCATCTCTCTTTCTTGAGTCCTACCATTCTACTCTTTGAAAACTCCTGTGGTAAGAATTAGCTCAATCCAGTCTGTCATGCCTGGCTTCCATGCCGCATCTCTGTTGCATGTTTTCTGTGAGGAACTTATGTCTTTCTTCCACTTTTACTTCTGATGATCTGAGTAGCAGCTGATGTGTTTCTAGCCAGTTAGTGCCTAGCATTAGATGTTCAAATCATTAAGGGATGAGTATTTAGGAATAAGAGGAGCCTTTTCTAAAGGAATTTTGTGTATTGGCCAAGTTCCTATTTTAAGTTCATACCTTTGATTCTGTTTTTAACTGTAAGATAAACTTGGCAGACACAAGACCCTTCACCTTGTCACCAGCCACTCCCCACTTGGTCACATGGGAAATACCGGAAGTAGAAGATTTGGCTTCCTGGTGACAGCAGGACCTGAGCTGTTCCCTAGGGTGTTTCTGCACCATTCCCTCTTGAGAGCTGATATCACAACTTCATTCTGGCACTAGACTTGTGGAGGTTGTTCCCATCTGCCACTGAGCTCCAGAGAATGCATATGAGCACTTTTTGTTTATGTGATTGACTAGAAATCTGGAAGGGGGTGAAATGCACAAGAACTTTTTGACTCCTGAAATCTGTGGGAGGTGGAATGTCATGAATTCCTAGGTCGGAGCCTTATCTGCTTGCTAGCCTAGCAACATCAAAATGCCATGACAACCTCTGTCTCATGTGGGCATTGCAAAATTGGATCAACATACTTCGGATCCTGTCATGTGTATAGGTGCAGGAAGCAGCCCTATTAAGTAACTTCTTACAATCTCAGGCAACCTTCCCACTTCTGGGACAGGGCCTCTAGGTGTCTGTCATGTTTCATGGCACCCACATTCTGGGAGAAGTGCAGGTAAGAAATTAACTCAAAAAGTAAGAAAGGAACATGAAGAGATGAGACTGAGGACACATGTCCTTGCCTGCATAGGCTAGAAGACATAAACTCTCAACCTGGCAAATAATGAGTTGAGTCACAATAGAGGCAAAGGTATTGTAAGAAGCCACAAATGTGAGCTAACAAATGCCTAACTGGAGATTGTATTTATCAGCTATACTTTAAAAAGCTAGTCTTCCCTACCTGCTCTCAACTGTTACAATAATTCAGTTGTATTTTAAAATAACCCTCCATTATAATGGTACTATCAAGCTGCTGTTCAGATGTGTGGGAAGAGAGGATGTTGGGATCTTTAGAAGATTTAAACCAAAACAAGTGACTTTTCCAACTCTGCCCCCAAGACATCATTTCCCATACCCGACAGGTTGCAATAAAATTACCTCCTGCATAAGTATTAATTAATCAAAACTCAATTGATTACTTGATTACAAACAGACTCTCAGGTTCTGCCTATAGAGACAATCTGGAACAGAGCCCAGGAATCTAGAATTGACATGTGTCCTAATTTATTCCAAGGCATGCCCATCCTTACAAATGATTCTGACAGTTTCTCATCTCTTAGCTTTGGTCCTCAAAGAAGAGATGTGCTCAAAGGGAAAGCAGGTGGCTTCTCATTTCCAGGCACACCCTGAAAGTATGTAGGATAGGGCCCTGTGAAGAGCTTCTTCCTGGATTTTCATTAGCATAATGAGACAGAGCCAACTTTGATGAAAAGGCTGTTCTTCTCTGTTTAACAGCCCCTTCCCCCAGGCCTGGAGCTTCGGTCCTTGCTATTTATGCAAAGCAACAATAGGGACTGCCAGCTGGATGATGTGCCATCAGAATGAGCTCTAAAAACAGGATGTTTGCAGCAAGTTGAAGCTTCATGTAGTAAATGGGCAAGTAGAGATCAAGTCATGGGATTAGCCCGTAAACTCAACATAGTGATTGTGTAGCAATAAAGAAAACAATAGTGACAAATAGTTGGTCCCCTGATCAGATGCTAAGAAGTTTGGCACAAGTGTGACATCACAGTGAGCCATTTCTAAAACTATATCCAGTGTCTCCATTTCAGGGTACTTCAAGGGATACTAAGCCTTGATGTTTTTCCTGGACCATGGTGCTGTGTATTTGCTTACAGATGCTTAGAGAAAAATATCCAAGTGTTCCCTGCTCACTTCACATAGTTCAAAGCCCTGCAAGACAGCTCCTGTCCCCTTTAACTGGATCCATATGTTTCTGTCCTTTCAGATTAATGAAAGAGTTAGGACTAGAAGGAGAGACCTAATTCCAAGGTCACCACCTATGCCAGGGGCCATAGTGTCCAGGGAAGTGCCTGTGTTTATGATACTGTCATGATAATACTCATTCACCTTGTTAATAAAGGACAACAACCAAGCTGCACTCCCAGGGGCAGCCTACACAGGCTCTATACTTCGGTCCCCCTCTCAAGATGTTAAATGTTAAAAATGAACTAATTCAGGCTTCTAAAACAGGCTGCTCCAAAAATGGCCCCAAGAAATAGGAGTGATAATTTCATACAAGAATATTTTAAGACACAAACCACATGGGAAAAGTTTTGCTATATAGATTAGAATAAGGGGCTTAACACCATGCCAGGCATACAGGAAGGACTGGGTATTGTCATCATTGTCATCACTGGGTATTGTCAACAATCGCTTGTTGTTGTCATCATTAACACTGCGTGTTATACACATCAACAAGAAATTAGCAGACAAGTGTTCACAAGCACACAATTCACAGAAGAAGCGGCTCATGAAACATCAATATATTCAGCAAAAATATAAATTAAAATAACTGAACACCATTTCTTCCATAGAACTGACCATATTTTGTTCCCTTTTGGACAAAGTGATGCCCGGAAAATCCTCACAAAGTAATGATGGAGGGACGACCAGCTGTGTCAGCTTCCTAAAGTGAACTGACAATTAATGTGACAAGAATCCAAGTTCCAGCATGCCCATATAGAGATGGGTACAGGAATTCCACTTCTAGACAGTTCATTCTAACAGATGGAAGAATGTATGCAAATATTTATACAGAGAGTGTGTCTCACACAGCTTTCTGAGAAAACACTCTGTAGAATGCATGGGGCAGTCTGTGGTAGACAATGAAGAGCCACTGTACAGAATCTGATTTTGGACGGAAAGGAAAAAGTATGACTCATAATCCTTTTTCTCCTACTGAAATATACATATTAAGGAACGGGGAGATAATCCCATCAATAAAGTGCTTGCCGTGCAACCTTGAGGACATGGGTTTAATTTCCAGCAATTTCCAGAAGTAAGGGCATCACTCCTAATACTAGCCCTGAGGAGGCAGAGACAGGTAGATCCCTGGGGCTCACTGACCAGACAACCTGTTCTAATCAGCAAGCCTCAGGTTCAGTGAGAGACCCTGTCTAGGGAAAAAAAAATAAGGTGGATGGCTCCTGGGGAACAATAGTCAAGGCCTTCAAATACACACACACACACACACACACACACACATTTGTGTACAAACATACATACATATACACCAAGTGGATAGAATATTTACATAGCTTCATCCTCCCCAGAAAGAAAAATATAAAGACTGAGTGACATAGCAATGCATTTCTGTCTTCCAAACACCATCCTTAGACATGAGGTGGCTTCTGATAGCCCTTTTGCTCTGTGCTTACATTAGAATGCCCTAAATGTAGCTTTGACTTTTGAACTCCAAAGCCTAGGATTGAGGGCTTCTGTCTACTGATTCAGAAGCAGTGAAGTGATCTAAAGACCCTGCAGAAATGTCCAGGACTATGGAAGTCACTGTCTACTCATTTCAAATTCATGTCACATACAAGAAGACATTAGGCTACACCTTATTAACTTCAGACTTCAAGATCTTACTTAGATTAGATAACAACCTTTCTTTTCTCTGAAATTTCTTCCATCTAAAAGTGCAATTGTACCTCATAAGAAAGACCACATTGTATTTTTCTGCTGTAGAAACTGTGTGGCATAACTGAGCAGAGTGGATGAGTACCTACTCTTTGTATCTAGATTGCCTACGTTTAGCCCAGCTTTTAAGACTTGCCTGCAGGCTTTCTATGAACATTCCCTTTCCCTCTGACTCAGTCTCTATCTGTAATAGGGAGACTTACCAAGGTTAAATGATCAAATGCATCTGGAGTCCTTGCAAATATGCCTGGCACATAGTAACCCTAATTGTCTTTATCATTTAATTATTATTTGTATTCTTATTAGTGTTCTATTTTACTTTTCTTTTAATCTGTTCTGAAAATAATTACTTAAAATGGTTTGTTCTAATCTCTTATTTTGAAAGCTCTACAGAAATATAGTAACTGGTCCCAATTGGACATACTCCAAGAACCCTAGTGAGTACCTTAAACCATAGAATACAGAACCTTTATGAATGCACTGTGGTGCTTCCCACAGTTGGCCCTGGAGAAAGGTAAGTGACTGCTGCTGGGTAGTGTATTCAGAATGAATATACTTGGGAAAGGGATGGTTCAGAGAGATGTTGGAGCAAGACCACGTGACATTTCATTATGCTTCTTAGAGCCACATCAACTTGAAATTTGTGTATTATTTCAGGACTTTTTTCACTCAATATGTTCAGACAGTGGTGTACTGTTGGCAATAGAAACTGTAAAACATAAAGCCACAGGTAAATGTGTGCTATTATATTTTTTAATAGAATTACAAAATGGACTTTCAGCATGGCCACTGGAAAGATAAATACCCTGCGATCAAATACTCTTGCAAGCAACAATGCTTAGACACTGACATGATAATTTAATTGTGAAGGGGATAGTCAAGGATCTTGTTTCACAAGCCACACACTGGACTTCTTGAAAATGAAAAACCAAAAGATGCTATACAATGCTGTTGTCATTAGAGGGGATTCACAACTACCTCAGATGTCCAAATAGGTTAGGGTTGGGGTCGGGGTTTGGGGGTTCGGTGTTAGGGTTAGGGTAGGGCTTAGGGTTAGGGTACGAGTTACGGTTAGGGTTGGAGTTGGGGTCAGGGTTAGGGTTGGGGGTTCGGGTTAGGGTAGGGTTGGGGTTTGGGGGTTCGGTGTTAGGGTTAGGGATTAGGGTTAGGGTTCAGGGTTAGGGGTTAGGGTTAGGATCAGAAAAGAGCAGTGCAGACAGAAGGCCAGGAAGAAAGAAAAAGATAGTTAGGGCCATAGTGGCAGTATAATCTAATAAACTTCATAGGATACAGAAAATCTGCAACATGTAGACCTACCGTTCAGAATGGAAAATATTCCCCTTCAAATTAGGATTACTGTCTTCTACTTTACAGGGTTGGCAGGTCAGAGAACCTTGGCTTTGGGGAAAGATTGTGTAAAAGGGAAGAGTGCTTTCATTGGAGTATAGGTTCACACAAGTCAAACTGAGTCTACATTTTATTTTAAGAAACATTCATGTTGCTTAATGTTGTAAGGTACAGTGATCATGCTGTGATTTATATTGCTAAGTAAAAAGCTTCCATGATGATCACCCTTGCAATTTACTGTAGTGTAACTTCATATAAAGACAGCCTCACTCTAACAAGATCAAGGCAAGTTTGAACTTGCCTTCCTTATCCTACTAGAAAAAAATGTATTTTTGTCAGCATCTAAATGCTAAATTACATGTATAGCTGAAGGCCTAACATTTAAAACTAATCTGGTGGTATGTTAAACATTTGTTTAGGCTGAGGAAAACAACAGCATCTGCTTTGCTCATATGTCACAATGGCACATTCATGACTCATGTTGATACAACAGCCATATATCACATGTAATGGGGAGACAGCATCCCTTCACTTAGCAAGTATTTATTTTGCCAGGCTTTGATGCTGATAAGTGTGCTTATATGTGTTCATTCAAGTCTGTAATGTATCATAATTTACACATCTGCTTCTCAATCTTTCAATAAAATCCCTTGCACAAGAAGACAATCATATGTTCCTCAGTAAAGACATTGGCATCTTTACTTACTTAGAATTACTATTCCTGTGTTTAAACACTAGGACCAAAGCAATTCGAGGAGGAAAGGGTTTATTCAGCTTATGCTTACACATCACAGTTTATCATCAAAGAAAGTCAAGACAGGAACTCAAGCAGGACAGGAACCTGGAGACAGGAGCTGATGCAGAGGCAGCAGAGGCTGCTTACTGGTTTGCTCATCATGACTTGGTCATCCTGCTTTCTTATAGAACCCAGAACCACCAGTCCATGAAAGGCACCACCCACAATGGGCTGGGTCATCTCCCATCAATCACTAGTGAAGACAATGCCCTACAGCCAGATCTTATGAAGGCATTTTCTCAATTGCAGTTCCAACTTTTTAGGTAACTAGCTTGTGTCAAGTTGACAGAAAACTAGACAGTTACAGAATCAAAAGAATTGTAAAATGTAAATATACTTTCATTTGAAGGCTGTTCCCCATATTTAGCATCCATTGATTAAATATCCCTGAAAAAAATTACTACACTGGGTGATCTTCTAATAATAAACTCCTTGCTTCTACATTCATTATTAATATTTCTAATTGAGTAGTAAAGAACTTTCTTTTACACATATTTATTTAATTTCATGTGTTTATTATGTATTGGCTATGTGTTCTTTAAGAACCTTTTACCATACTGAGAGGTTTGAACCCAGGCTTTGGGCAGATTTGGGCTGTGTATCTTTAACTTATTATTAATTTTGTTGCCCAAATTTTCTAAATGAGATTCCTCATCATATATTGTAGGCGGTGTACCTTCAAGGAAGCCTCAAGTCTTCCTCATGTGGCCTGCCTCTTTTTGAAATCTTGTTCTGCCTCCTTCCTCCAGCTCCAATCCAGGAGGAAGTCATTGCTTCAAGGAGCCTTATCTCCAAGCAGGAATGATTGTTAGAACCCAAGTCCAGCATCCTAGTGTTATCACCATCAGATCCTATTGAGGCATAATTAAGAAACATGTAATAATGTACATATTTATACATGTTTCAATAGAATGGACCTTACATGGCCCCATCGCCCCACCCAGTGGTTCATGCAGCCAAGATTTAGTCCCCAGCCATTGGGAGATAGGGGAACCTTTAAGAACTTTTAAGAGTCAGGACATAGTAGGATAAAGTTAAAATAGTAGAGTGTTATCTTTGAAGCTCTCTCTCTCTCTCTTTCTCTCTCTCTCTCTCTCTCTCTCTCTCTCTCTCTCTCTCTCTCTCTCCAACCATATAGAGAAGAATCCTCTTCCCCAGTGCATTCCTGCCACCACAGAAGCACAACCAGTTGGTCATAAGTTGAAACCTCCAGAATTATGAACCAGAATGGACTTTTCCTCTTTTTTATTTGATTTATCATGGGTATTTGTTACAACATTATGATACACACACACACAAGTAACACCTGCATATACATATATCTACTCATTTCTGCATCCATGTGTGTCTGAACTATTAACTTATATGAGTAATTTTCCCTGATGGCAGCCAGTTTTATCACAGGGAGGATTTGGCAATATATGTAGACATATCTTGGGAGAAGGAGGTCACTACTTACTTTCTATGCATAGAAGCCTGGAGCATGACTAAATATCCTATAAATTGTAAGAAATCCTCTTACAACAAGGAAATACACCCAAAATATCAGCAATGATAAAACTGAGAAACCCTGGCTTAGACCATCACATTGATCTCTGCAGCCTGGCCTTCCAACAATGAAAAGTATGGGTTCCTTTACTCTCAGTAAATAACCTAAGACAAACTAGAGACTACATCTCTAGGTTGTAGTCCATAACCCAACAAGGAAGCAAACCTGCTTACTAAAACTCAGTGTTATCTACATGGGATTTTCACTGTAGGCTTTAGTCTGAGGACAATGCAGGTACAGTGCCCAGATGTTACTTGGGCTATTTGAATCCTTTTTCTGAATATTTTTAATGTACAAGAGCAACTTGTGCTTTATTGATTTTTTTCTTTGCTGTACCTAGAGCTTTGAAAACTAACCATGATTTATTGGGATCTGTGTACCCTGGAGGATGAAGGTCTCTGAACATATTCACACCATTGACTCTAAACATTTTATGCCTGAGGAGTCTCTCCATAACATTCACTTTTCCTTACACATTTGGTTTAATAGGGCAGGTTAAAAAAAATTGAAGTTATGATGATGCCATGTTGACCCAGAAATGAATCAGGAGGAATCAGAAAACCCCATTGAGCTGAACCTAAGAGCAGCTATTTAGAAATGAAAACTAGTAGTCCACCTTAGGGATGGGGAAAACTTTTCTTAGGAGATACAGTACTGGCATTTGAATTGTGGGCTTTAAACATCTTAACTAGGCAAGAGTTATACAGCTAGCTATAGCCCAACCTACATGGGAACATCTTAAAGTAGATAGACTTCCAACAAGGGGTATGGTTGCGATGGTGCAAAATCAATTCTTCCATACTCAAAGCTGATATTTGCATATGTTCTTTTCAACTTCAATTTTTTTAAAAAAAAAATCTATGAATCTGTTACTAAATAAAAATTTAGCTGAGATATAAACCTATGTAAAACAATATTGATGAAGGGATGATGTCACTATAAAATTGGGTATGCTGGGATATATCAGTAGTAAGGTACATTTATAGTATGCATAAGGCCTTAGGATCAATCTTCAGTTTCAAAAACAACAAAGGAAACAGAAACAGGAGGCATTTTTTTCTCTTATCTCCTTGATGGGAGAACTTGAGAGAAGAGATTATCAAACTGAATTTTCAATTCCTTAGAAAGGATATGTAGTAATTATTACTGTGATAATATATGTCAGACTGTATCTTAAGGTCAAATGTCTTCCATCCTCAACACTGTAGAGGCAAAGGTTGTGCAGCCCTTTGTAGGATTTGGGGAAAAAGGCCTCACACTTAAAGGAGGGAATGAGCCAGGCCACTATGAGGTACTGGCTTTCGTGTTGCTTCTATAAATTTGAGATTTGTTGATTCTGAAAGTACTCATGTTGTGATCTGCTTTTCAGAGAAGCTACTGGTGTCATAAGAGAGTGAGGGAAGTGGAAACAGAGAACCTTAGGAGAAAGAGTCTCAGGGCTGTGGGATATCCTGTCACCAAAGAGCTTGCACCAGGGGAAATGGATGATACTGGTCTTGTTTTCTGAATCCTTCAGCTCAAAGCTCAACTGCATTTCCCTATGCTTCCTTCCAGGCTAGCTGATCCCCTTTTGTCTATGTAAGAGATGTAAGCTTGCTTTCTGTTCCTTTATGCTGGGCTAGTGGTGATCTTCTGGCCTTATATGTGATATGAGATGCACAGTTGCCTGCTTCTTACCTTTCACTTTGACTTTTTGTGTAACATTAGCATCCCAGGAAATAGTTCCTGCTTTTCAGAGTATCACTGGTGCATTTAAATAACACACAGAGGAAATATTCTTTTCATGTGGCTAAGCTCTGAGATCAGGTAAGGGAATCATGTTTTCTCCAGTGAATTCAAGCTTCAAAGTAAGTATAATTGCTTTGTGCATGAACATTGTATGATCCAAACATCATCATCTCCTTTAAGATGTTTTTGCTCTGACTTTATGTTGTCATGCTCTTCATGTGCTTTTATAATTTTAGTTAATAAAGGTGAATTATCAATAGAATAAAATTTACTCAAAAGATTAATATTAAATCATCAGGATCTCCAATTTAATATAGAAGAATATAAAAGGCCTACATTATGATTATTTTCAGATATCAAAGGAATGACTACACAAAATTTAAGCTTAAGAAATTTTAAAATCTTAAAACGGACAGTGATTTTTTTTTAAATTTTGTGTGTGTGTGTGTGTGTGTGTGTGTGTGATATGTCACACATGTGGAGGTTCACAGCTTGTGGAAGTGTCAGTTAAACCTTTTGGTCCATTCTCTCTTTGAACCAAGAAGGGATTGTACCGGGTTGGATTTATCAGGCTTGGCAGCAAGTGCCTTTACCAACTGAGCCAGCTTGTTGGCCCTAAAATGATATTTTTAAACCAAGTTTGGGAGACCTTTTACAAATATGCTATGAAACAAACCTTAAAGTGAAATATTTATAAATTTAACTATTTTAAAGTAATTTTTAAATATTTTAAAGAAATAAATTAGAAAACATATGTATAATATAGGACTTGCAGATCATTAATTTCCAAATAAGGCTACAGAACTTTTAGTAATCAAAAAAATCAATGTAACATAAACATGGACAAATTTTATAAGTAAAAATTTGCAGAAGAAATATAAAAATGGCCAATAAACATAAAAATCTACTTGCTCCTATTCACAATGAAATGAGGAGGTATTTTTAAATTACATAAGATACTAATTTCATCAAACTAACAAAAGATGTGAAGGTTGGTCATGTTCAGGACTGGTAAAGTTAGGGAAAACTTTATTCTTATATATAACTATTGTAAACAAAATTAGTGCATGACTTTTTAAAGAAATTTAATAATATTTGTACAGTGTTATCTAAACATATCCTTTTACCCCAAAATAACTCTACATGCACTTATTTAGCCTATGGAAATTGATATTTATGAAAATAGATGTATGCTGCATTACTAAGAAATGACTCAAATAACACAAAGCTAGAGAAAATGACCGGCTCTCTATAAAAAAACATTAAATGATGATGACTGTAGTGAGTGAAGTAATGCATCACTGTAATAAAGATGCTATTATGGAGCTGGAGAGATGACTCAGAAGTTAAGGGCAATTTCTCCTCTTGCAGAAGACCCAACACCCACATGTTGGGTCACCAATAGTAACTGCTGTTCCAGGAGATCTGTTACTGTACATGCAGGCAAAACACTCATACATGTAAAATAAAAATAAATTTTAAAAAATAGGAATTACATTAAAATTTAAAAATATTGCTATTAAGGCCTTGGATATAATTCAGTTGGGATTTCATGCACAAAGCCCTATGATTTATTCCCAGTACCCCATAAGCTCAATAACACACATCTATAGTCCCTGCAGTAGGGACACATAAGCAGAAAGATCAGAAGTTAAAATTTATCTTTAGTTACCCAGAAAACCAGAGGGCAGCCTGAACAACAACAACAAAAGTGTAATGGAGCCTCTATGATAATGTGCATATAAACCTAAGATTACACATTAGTGGTATAAACACATCATGGATTATTTTGCAAAGGATCCAGATGATGCATACATTATTAGCTATGGCTATTCTGGAAAGCAGAACTCAAAGAATGGGGATTTACTTCCCCTTTATCCTTACTACTGAAAAAGAGAAATAATGAACATTTTATTTTCAACACTCAAGATTTCCAGTAACCTCTGCCTACCCTTCAATGTGAACCCTGAATCTGATAGGTTCCCCCTGAGCTCAGGAAGTCTGCATGCCCCAGCAGAGTCTAAACAACAGCATCTAAAAGAACCAAAACAGGTTTTATTTATTTTCTTCTAATTCATGCTGCATTCACTTTGAAACTTTTAAAATAACAGTAAATTAGACATAAGAACCCAGTTGACAGATTAAATAGCTGTTTTCAGTCTTGCTCTGAACATGTCACCACTGTGGTATTTGTTGCTGTGGGGCAGTTGCCTCACTGTGAGCTCCGGCTCGAGTTTTACTTTAAATGCCAGGTCTTTGTACCAGTGAAATGATTCACCAGTAAAGTCCCTGCCACCAAGCCTGACAACCAGACTGTGGTTCCCCAAGACCCATGTGGAAGGATAGAACTCCCTAACCTCAAGTGATTCTCTGTCCTCCTCCCACATGTGAACTCTCATGGGCAAGTAGACACACACACACATACACACACATACATACACACTCACATACACGTACACACACACTCATACACACACATACACACTCACATACATACACACACATACACACTCACATACACACTCATCCACATACACACATACTCACACACATACACACACACATACATACGCACTCACACTCATACATACATACATACACACACCCATACACACATATACACACACTCACACACATGCATACACATACATACACACACATACACACACACTCACACACACACACACTCACATACACATACTCACACACATACACACACACACTCATACACACACCCATACACACATATACACACACTCACACACATGCACACACATACATACACACACATACACACACACTCACACACACACATTCACACACACATACACACACACTCACACACACAAGTGCAACAAATATTAGCATCGCTCAGGCCCTGTGGCAGCAGATCTTACACATGAAAACTTTTAACTATGGATGGTATGGATGCTCTCAGATTCTTACTGCTAAGAAAGAGGTACAGATCTCCTCACAGGAACCATCAAACAAAGCTAGGAATGTGTGAATTTTGAGTGTTTCCCAGGTGCCAAAAAAGGTCTTTATAATTACCGCACACACTTATGAAACTGAGTACCATAGAGAAGTCTAAGCCACTTCACCAATATTTTTCTATTTCCTTACAACACTGAGAATCAAACCAAAATCCTAGAACATACCAGCAAATTATTTATCCCTGAGCAACATCCCAGTTGATCAATATTTCTTGATCAATTCTGTGTATTCTTAGTAACCTTCTTAAAATGCCATCTGTATTATTTTGTCACACCTCCACATGTATCTCAAATTGTTCATACTCTCTTTGTGAGTGACGTATACAGGCTATGCCTGTGTCATGAAAACAGAGAGTCACTATTTGCTGTTGTTCTAAGCACAGTCCCATAATTAATGTTTGCCACACTTTTTTCACGACCTCTCAACCACTTCAGCATCATAGATCTCATCCATCTGACCCTCTCTAGCCCTTTACCACCTCTTCTTGGCTCCTTTCCTTCTGCTTTTTCTTGCTGCACTAAATATCCAAAAGATTGTTCCCCACATAAAAAGAAAACGCTTAGGTTTATCTGTAACATAAGGAGAACTGTCTCCTTCAGCTGGAGATGTAGCTCAGTAAACAAGCATCGCCTTTGCTTCTCCAGAGGTCTGGCTTCAATCCCCAACAATGCAAAAGAAAGGGAGAAGGAGAAGAAAACACATGAGAAAAAAAAAAGGTTCAAAACAAAACAACAACAACAAAAAACCCATCTGTTTAATGGCTTTACTGACAACCTCTCTAGCCCAGATCTGAAGTCTGTGATTCGCTCCTATTCTGCATCTTATGACTTATCCATTTTTAGCACTGTGTTTTGTTTTGAGTGGTTGGTCTCTGTATCTCCTCACCTAATTGTTAGAGGCTAAAGAAAATGTGGAAAACATATCACAGAGTTTCTTTATTTCATAAAAGACAGTGTGGTTCAGAGATGCCAAATGACTTATTCAGTTATATATTCATTCAAAGCTGTGTCCTACATGCTCCTTTCTCGCATGTTCAGAAAACGTATTTGAAACCTTAGTCTGGAGTGCCTCGTTTTCATGGCAACAGACACGATTTTAAGGGAACAACAAGCACACACCTAATCCACCAGCCTGGTAATAGCAGGTACAGTGCATTTCAGCTTGAATAGAGATGATTGCAAAGAATCAAAGGAAAGCAAATACGCCAGCTGTCAGCCTCGATGAGAATGCTAATATGAGGCACCTCCTTCTCTACCAGATCTGCTATTTTATGCATGCTAAACATGAGCTGGTAAAGCACTCCTACCTCTTTAATGCTGATGGTAACTATAAAGAAGGGACAATGAGGCTGCCTCCTCAAACCTGGGGCACAAGAATCTCGTTTTTTGTAGTCATCACCACCACCATTCTATACCTGTAGTCTAGAAGGAAAAAAAAAACACGCTATTTGCACAATATTGTTTGCCTGAAGGCTTATCTTCCCCCTCACAAGTACTGCTATATATATATATGTGTGTGTGTGTGTGTGTATATATATACACACATATATATAATCCATATATTGCCATACACACACAGTTTAAAATATTAGCAGATAGAGTATCACTATTATTACTCTAGCAGAACATTTACTACATAACCTATATAAAATATTGCATAAAAATTCATTCAAACTATAACCAATAATTGTCCAAGCCAAAGTCTCCTCCTTTTTGTTTTTTAAATTAGATTTTATTTATTTGTTAGAGGCAAGAACAGGAGACATGTGTGCCACAGGATATGTGTGGAGGTCAGAGGTCAGCTCTCTGGAATCAGTTCTTTTCTTTCTTCCTCTATGTAGGTCCAGGGATTAAATTTAGGTTTTCAGGTTTGGGAGCAAGCACCTTACCCCTGAGCCATCTGACTAGTCCCAAAAGTCTCTTATCTTGCAATTTATCCAGTAGGAAATCATAGTTCAATGAAGCAGCCCTGGGTGCTTACCAAGTGTATGTTTAATGTTGTCACACATTTACAAATGCTAGTGAAGACCATTTCTCCATAAAAAAAAATATGTAGAGTATAATATAAAATATTTTGAGGGAGTCATGGAAGTGCATAGGAGATAAATATGATGCTCCTTGCACTAGAGTCACTGCTCTTAGGAGGAAGTCCAGTTCCTTAGACTTCGTGCCTGTGGTTTAAGAACAGGTTTAAGACTCACTTCTGAATCCATAGTGAAAATACCTGCCTTCCCCGGTGAATGTTCTGCTGTATTTGTTGTCTGAGAGATGTAGTGAAGTGCATGTGAAGCAGAACACTCTTGTGCACCCTCTGCCTTCTCCTTTCCTGACCTTCTCTGGTCACAACCCTGACAGAGTCCTGACCTTCTTTCCCGACATCCACTCTAAGCATCAGCTCCCACATCAAATGGGGGAATGGCTTTTCTTGCTGACTTCCTCATCCCCACCATACACCTAGCGCACTAGTTGGGGCAAGGTACTTCATCTCTTTGAGCTTGAAATTTGTGACATAGGGAAATTGATGTGGATTAGTAGATATTATGAACTTCAACAGTTTATCTGAAACAGACAGGTTCATCTTTCAATACATCCTGCTCAATAACTAGCCAGTGGCAGAAGTTTCAAAGACTGTAATGATCACTCTTAGTAAGTAGCTAATGGACTTCATATAGCATAGCGTTCATTCACTACCACTGTTCTTGGACTTAGAGGGCCATAGCCTAGGCCGCAATAAGCCAGGTTCATCTACTCATAATACAACTAAAGTAGACAAGCTGAGAGGAAGAGAGACTGGGGAAAGAGAAAAAGAGCTACAGTTACTCCCCATGTCTGCTTTTCTGGGGCCCAGTGGTGAGGATGCTGCTTAAATGGAAAACCAGAATTATGCTTATCTTAGCAGTTCTGGTCAGGTTTTAGTCCTGCCTATCACTGGCCCTTCTTTGTTTTGGCTCTGCCCTCCAGCAAGGTGGAAAATCTGCAAATCTCTTTCTGAGAGAAAAGTTTCTTGCTAGCTTGTCCAGGCTTTAAAAGGTTTCTTCTTCAACCATGAGATTCCTAAGAGAATTGAAATTTGGGGGATCCATTGTTTCCAATAATCTGATAGCCAAAACGTGCAGGGACATGAGAGGTTTTGTTTGTTTGTTTGTTTTGTTTTATTTTGTGTTCTGGAAAGTCTTTATCCTTACCAGGCCAGTTACAGAACACCCTTGTGTGTTAATTGTATATTTTATATCATTTTATTCAGTCATTTATAGATGTTGGTCCAAATGCAACGAAAATAGCACATTTGTGGGTGATAATGGCAATGTTAAGAGGCCTGGGGATATAGTACAGTCAACAGTGTATTTGTCTCGCAGGCATGAAGTCCTGGATTTGGGTTCCAGTGTGCAATAAAACCTGCAAACCTAGCACATGCAAGTCAGAAGTTCCAGGGCTTCCTACACAGCAAGTTCAAGGTCAATTTGGGCTACATGAGACTTTTGTCTCAAAATAATAAAATAAAATATAAAGCTAATTTTAAAAAAAGGATGCTAGAAAATTCACAAAACAGTTTTCTGGAGGGAAAAGTGCACTGGAATTTTCTTGACTTACTGGCTAGATCATAACTATTGGTAGAAAAGAGTAAAATATGTGTCTGAGATCCTGGATAAAGACATTTCCTCACACATGCTTTTGGAAGTTAAGAGGGAATTATCCTGAAGTACTTTGGCAAATGTTGGTTTTGTTTACAATAATGTGACGATGGCCATGTTGTACAGCCTGGAAGTAATTGTCGAAGCTCCAGACACACCAGCAATAAAAAAGGATGGCTTCTCCTTGGTGCCGTATGGCTAATGACCACGAAAGCTTTGAGCAGAGTGAAGAGGAGTTGAGGCCAGCCTCCCTGTGCTGTGTAACTTTGCATCGTTCCTGTGCGAAAACTGTCCTTATCTGAGGCCAGCAGACCCTTTACTGTGGAAATCATCTCCTGAGCATTGGCACAGATCGGAATTGCACGCACTGTCCTGCCCACTCCTGACAGATGGCAGGGAGCCCAACCCCTCCATATGCTGCTCTGTTCTCTGGAAAGGCACGAGCAAGCAAGCTGATTTGGCACATGCTACTGTGACCGTGGGTGTCTCTGAAGCAGCCAGCGTCACTGCCCCTGGGCTAGTTGGCACTAATGAGAGAGGGTTGCAGCAGAGTGAACATATTCTGAGGTGGCCGATGTAGGGAGCAAACTAAGCCCTTAGGTGTTGGAAGATTAGTCTGTCGATGTCTTGGGGGATTTTCATTTTTTCTATGGGAGATCACAATGAGGTGCAGTGTGGGTTTCTAAAGTATTCGTTTCTGAATGTTCCATTTTCCTTGTCTTTCTGTCTCCTCCGAGGTGTGTATTGTGTCTCAGAGGTAGTAAATAATTTGCGGAGAGCTTCCAACAAAGAGAATTTGGGAAATGTTTACCAAAAGGGAATTGACACTGCAGAAGTGGCATGGGGGGCTATCCCCACCTCAGCCCCAGCCCCGGCTTAGCTGTCAGTCCTCTTTACGATCCTGATTTTCCCAAAGCAAACACTTGGATTTGAAACACTGCAGGCTACAGAAACCCCAGCCCAGCTCCACCTCACAGTGCGTCTGGAGTTTGCCTCTGGGATGCCTCTGTCAGTTACAGTTCATTTCAATCTTGTTCTTTTCTGATCTCAATCACCTTCTGAGTAGCGACACTGCTGTGCGCCTCTTAAACTCCACTGCAGAGCTGCCGTCTTATAAATCACCCACCACTTTAAGTCTCAGTAAGCTCAATATGAAGACTCCCTCTCTCTTGAACATACTTGTCGCTTCTGACCTTATAGTAAAACTACAGAAAGTTCATTTTTAAAGAGTCATAATCTCAATAGCAAGAAAATTAATAAGTAGGAGAAAATGAACAAAACCCTGAAAAGAGTTTTTCTAAAAAGAGGGTATCCAAATGGCCAGGGGCCATGTAGGGATAAAGTGCTCTCAACACCTGCTAACAGTCAAGGCAGTCATGGAAATGTAGCCTAAAGCCACAGTGAGGAGCCACTTCACACCTGAAAGAGCAGCTATTATTTTTATTAAAAGGTAAATATTATAAAGATGTGGAGAAAGGGGATCTTTGTACCTTGTAGAAAAGAAAGTAAATTAATGCACCCATTGTAGGAAACATGGCATCAAGTTTCCTCAAAAAAAAAACCCTAATAATAGAATTCCTATATGGTTCATTTAATCCCATTTCTGCATATATATATATATATATATACAAATAAAATAAAACCAAGTGTGTTGAAGAGGTGTCTGCCCTCCCAGATCCATTGCAGCACATAAGAGCCTATACGAAATATAACTGATGGTCTACTAGTGGATGAGTAGACCAAAGAAATGTGAAACACACACACACACATAAAGAGAAGGAGAGAAATTTGCATGAATGATACTGCACATTATGCTAAGTGAGGTAAGACAGCCATAGAAAGAGACATATTACATGAGATCCTTTACGTGTAGAATATAAAAATATTGCATTCCTAGAAAAGCTTCTGAGGTAAATAGTGGTTTTTGGAGCCTAAACAGGGAGAAATTCTTGGAAGAAGTTAACAGAAGGACACAGTTTTGTTAGATGTGACAAATAAATATAGAAAGCTATTGTACAGCATAAAGACTACAGTTAACAAGGTAAACAGGAAAATTACTAAGAATGCAAGTCACATATTTTCCCCCCAAACAAATGATAAATAAATATGATAACCTATGAGTAGCAAAAAGAAGAAATGTTGGTACCAATTAGAAAAGATTTCTAAAGACTTGCTTATTTTTATTCTACGTTTATGGGCTACACTACATATATGTACATACTGCATGGGCACATAGTGCCCTTGAAGGACAGAAGTGGGTGTCAGATCTTCTAGAACTGCAGTATCATACAGTTATGAGCCACCATCTGGGTGCTGGGAACCAAACGCAGATTCTCTGCAAGTGCAGAAAATGCTTAATCTTAACCATTGTGCCATCTCTCCAGCCAAGTTGGAAAGCTTTTAATTAAGGCAGAATTGATGGGTGGAGTCTAGCTTTGCATGGTAGTGACAGAAACACAGAGGAGGAAAGCTGATATATCTTTTTCTGAAGTTCTAGTCTATCCTTTTGGGGAGGGTGTAGTTGAGCAAAACATTTTCCTGTATGGCACAGAAGAAAATTTAACTTGTAGTGATATATAGATATATATATAATAAAATAGTCTGAAATATCAGAGGACAGAGCCACTTCCTCAGCCTTTTTTTTTTTTTTTTTTTTTTTTTTGCTTTTGTTTTTGTTTGTTGGGTTTGTTTGATTGTTTTAAGACAGGGTTTTCTGTGTAATAGCCCTGGCTGTCCTGGAACTTGCTTTGTAGACCAGGCTGATCTCAGACTCACAGAGATGCTCCTGCCTCTGCCTTCCAAGTGCTGGGACTAACAGCATGCACTACCACTGCCTAGTTAGCTCAGTAGGTAGAGCATGAGACTCTTAATTTCAGGGTCATGGGTTTGAGCTCCACATTGGGTTCTAGATATTGCACAAATTCTATTTAGTATGATAATAAAAACCTGGAGCCAGATATTGGAGAAAAGCTGGAACATCAGAGAGACAGAGAAACAAACCACAGCCATTTGTCACCCACCAACTCCTCAGGCCTGTCTCCACGAAATCCTCCAATTCCATACTTCTATACCCTCAGCCCACCAGTTAACTGAGAAGACTGATAAACCTTTCCCTCCCTCTATCCAGCTATCTTACTTCCTCTTTTAACATTCCTAAAGCTAGGGTTAAAGGTGTGAGTCACCACTCCCTGATCCTCATGCCTTGGCTCTGTTAGTGACCCTCCTCTGATATTTATTAAATACATACACACAGATAGATAGGTAGATAGATAGATAGATAGATGATAGATAGATAGATAGATAGATAGATAGATAGATAGATAGATAGACAGATAGATAGACAGATAGATAGACAGATAGATAGATATCACCACAATGCCTGCATCTTGCTAACTACTTTGGGCCCCCAGCTTAAATAATATTGCCCATGCTCAAGGAAAGTTTCTTCACCCTTTAGTCCTCTCTCTCTCTCTCTCTCTCTCTCTCTCTCTCTCTCTCCCTCCCTCCCTCCCTGAGAACACCCCCCCCCCACATATATATCCAAAGGGGTGCCTTACTAATCCTCCAAGCTGCTCTTCTTATTCCAATCAAACTGATAATCAAGACTAACCACCACTACAAAAGTAAAATGTAGGCACTTCCAGTTCAAACTAGCAATGAGTTTCCCTCTTGTCATTTATTTAAGTACTATTCTTTTGGTTTTTCTTAGAGGAAAAATCATCTTTATTATAGTGCTTTTAGACAAGTAAGCCATATGGTAGTGGATTAAGGAGAGAACATCATTTCAGTCACAGTATATTCATAAATAGAAGGCTAACCGAAGAGGTAAATTTAGCATAAAGAGCAACACTAATGAAGATTTTAACCATAAGATATTTTTCTCCTTTTCAGTTAAGGTTTGAACTATTTTAGAATTTTGGTCCAAGTCCAAAAGCATGTATATTTCTGTTTTATCTAGCCATAGAAAGAGCAATTGTTTTCTCTATTTTTAGATCAGGCTATGAAAAAGCAAAAGGTAAATTTGTGTCTCTCAAGGAAAATCCAGACATTTTTATAGGCCATTCTGAGTGCTAAATAGAAGCTATATTTAATAGAAATATTTATCCCTTACCTGAGAGCTCCATAAAAAACTTCATGCAAAGAGTTCCAAGTGCTGCTTCCTTTCAGTGACCCCTCCCAGAACCACAAGAGGAACTGGAGCCTATGGAACCATAGCTGGAACAATTCCAAGGGTCCAGTTGTGTGCTATGAGTCTTTTTCATCTGCAGAAACTTTGGGAATGCATGATTACCATCTCCAGAGTAGAGAATCTGAAACAGGAAAATTGAAACTTCAAGGCTAGTCTGGCTATACAGGGAGATCCCTAGCTCAAAAGAACTGAAGGATAAGGGTATATTTCAGCATGGACAAGACCTTGGCTTGTATCCTAAACACTGCAAATAAAATGTAAAGAGAAAAGGATTACATAAAAAGCCAAGAAATAGTCAAGCAAGTACTTTGTTGAAACAAAGATTTTCAACTCAGCATCTCTAGCCTTTGAACTTAGCAAAAGGCCTTTACAAAGCTGAAGTATAGCCTCATCTCAGACTATTTTTAAAGCCCAAAAGCAGACACAGGAGTGAGACTTGTCCACACTCACCTGCCCAGCCTAGGAATAGAAGCCTCTGTGAGTTGGAATGTTCTCAGGCAGCTGTGGTGAGTTAAAGTTGACCTACCTCAAATGATAAAACATATTAGGTAATAGCATTAGAACTGTTGGGGAAAAAAGGAATTATATTTTGGCTTATTTAAGCTCAGATAGTCATGGAAAGTGGATAACAATCTTTTCTTTTAAAAATATAAATAGACTTGAGGAAAATAAATGTCTAATGATTAAGTGCAGATTTAAAAACCATGTATGCATGGTTTTAAAACTTCAGCATATTGTCTCAAAGCAATTAACAGTGTCCAGTTCAATAGGTCTGAGTCAGAAAACTTACATTCAAAGAGTGTCTCAAATGATACTGATGCTGTGAGCTCAGGAAGAACCTACTCTGAGAACCAAATACCACTGGACTCATTGTTACATGGAAGATAGACAATTTATATCCGCAGCATGTACTGAACCTGCAGCAGTTAAGAGACATCATTAGCTCACCTCCTTGGTACCCTGGCTGCAGCTGAAGGTATGGAAGTTCTATAGCTCTGTAAGAATATGGTCTAGTTTGTTTCAATTCCTACTAGGTAGTAATGATCCATGCATCAACTCATTAATAAATAGACTTGGACCCCATTTTTGTGAAACTGAAAATGTACAATATTTGCTTGCTGTGTTATCCAGTTCAACAAGTATGTGATACATCATGGCAAGCAGTATTACACTCCCCAAGTAACTTAAAATGAGCAAATGCCTCTTTGGCTGTTGAATGGTCTCTCCATCAGTGGGTGCACTTTGTGGAATATGTGTCTCCACAGAGAAGTAGCTTGTTGCTGGTAAGGATCTTTCTTGTTCTTTTTTGCATGCTTGCTACCTCTCATCCCTATCACCCACCCTCAGAGAAAGGGAGCTTATTTTTTTGTATGAGATAATATATGCAGAATCAATTCATTCAACAAATATTTATTGAGTGCTGCTGATTAGCTGAACACTGCCAGGAATAATCAAATGTACATAAAAATAAGACTTCATCCTAAAGGATTAGAAAGTACATATCAAACTGTCCCCAGTATGGCACAAAATAGGTTTCTAGTGAACTTCCTGGTTGCCAGGAAGAACACAAGTTTACCTGTTGGTATTTTCCATCCCAGTGTTCTAATGGGTGTGCTCTACCTGTGTTCATCTGAGGCTTTTCCAACTCACAGCTGGAGAAACCAAATTCTTGACTACTTAACTGCCTCATCTTCAAGCAATTTATGGGTCAAAGCCGAGATTAACACCGTGACTTCCTTTATTCCCAACAAGCACTGGTCTTTGTAGGGTTTAAAGCCCATCAGATCCTATCTCTACCAAGCCTCTCGGTTGGTGTTCATTTTTGTACTCTATTGATGTCATCAGAAAGAGTCCTATTCTCTTTTCATCAATATTTTCATATATTTAGAATATTAGTGTCCCTCCAAGCCTTTTATTTTATCTAGTGAGTCACTCCATTGATGCTTGAGGCACAAACAGCTCCCAAATCAACTTCTCATAAGCTGTGTAGGCAAACACTGGCAGATGGTAAAAATGCCTCATCACCCATGGTCATCCATGTTGCCTTTATTCCAAGAAGCTATTGTTAATTTTAATTATGCTTTAGTGCACTGTGAAGATTTTGAAACTATCATCCACCTAAAGCCATAGAGTCAACCGCTTGCTTTTTGTTTCATCTGTCTGGTTATCCAATTTGAACTTAGCCTGTAGGAAAATGTTAATGGTTTGTTTAAAAAAAAAAATCTCAATCACACTTAGTGCTTTGTCTTAAATCAATAAATTTCTTTCTCAAATTTCTCTCATTCTTCAGGGAACCATGCTACCAGAGAAATTATCGGCAATTGTATTCTATCTTTGTTTCTTTGAGAACACAGATGTGGGGGAGAAAACTGTCCTTCAGTATAAGATAGCAACTCCAATCTCTTTGTGAGATGTTAGCATTAAAATAAAGACATAACAATGTGCATGCACACTGGAAACTTGTGTTTTAGCTAGAGTACTGTACAGCATGGGACATTTGGTCATACTTATGGTCTGTTACCTGTAAGTTTTTAATCAGGACAAAACAGCAAATAATGGCTTCCTGTCTTCACACTGTAGGAAGGTCCAAGAACTTCCCATTGAGGCAAGCAGATCTGTCAGAGATTAACAAAGCTACTCCACCCTCCTTCTACCTGTCTCTCCTCTGATTCCTCCACACACTTCTACAGTGTTCTATATAGGCCAAAACAGCTTTTTTATTTATAGGATGATATAGAGAATAGTCCTACCACACTTTTTCTTTTTTGTCTAATCAAAAAGGAAGGTTTTAATTTTAATATACTAAGATTATATATAACAGAACAGCTATTAAGAATTATAGTTATAATAGTTTATTTGTATTAACAAAATTAAAGGAAATATTTTATTATCTATTTTATCTTTGTGACTCTCAAGTTTTGTATTTAATATATTTTTAAATAACTAAGAAAAACTATTTATAATTATTAAACTTTTCACTACATCAAATACCACAGAAGGATATAATATAATCTAAATAATTAGGAAGTGTAAGCATCTTTTAAAATCTAGGAATGACAGAGATGATATCTGTCTGCCTGGACAGTCATTTCAAGTGTTTTTTGTAACATTGGGGCATCTATTTTTAGTATATAGGCCTAGAGTGTCTGGCATATCTATTAGTGATGTAGAAAATTTGGCACAGTCTGTCAGTTGCTTTTCTTTGTATCTTGAAGGATGTCTGGCATTTTTTTTTTCTAGAGTAGAAAGTGAAGGACCATCTCAGCTTGTTTTGCCAAAGTTCAGAGATCACTTTTTTATGGAACCTGTATGTCTAGTTTATATAGCATACTGTCAAGCAGTCAATATAAGAACAGTTTTTTGTCTAGTGGCTAACTGTTATCACAGAGTAAATTTCACATGAAGTTTTTTTAATGTTTATTATTATTTTTGAAATACATTGGTGTTGACAGGAGCAGACCTGTCTCACTGTCCAGAAAAGTCTAAGTTTTTAAAATATTTTAAATGCCATATTTTATAGGTCTTTGAAGTGTTTAAAGGCTACCTATCTAATTGAAATATATCATTGTATACCTACAAAAACTTAACTAACATGACTATAAGTTTGGTTATCATAGATGGCTATTAATCTGCATTTTTCAATTACACATTACAATTTTAAATGAGTTACACAAACATCATACCTGAAACAAGAGTAGAAAAATACATACAGTATAACAAAGTTGACCTTAAATTTGTATCAATAAACTAAAATCTATCTTTTTAAATTATTTTTATATTATCCCCACTTTTTAGAAAGAGATTAACTATGATTATTAATTACTTATAATAAAGATAAATATTAATAAGTAATATTTTGGAAATTTGAGCATAGTTTTTATTATTTTTGTTGACTAAGGGGCAATTGGCAATTTTATGAGGATCTTGAGGCTGTATTATCTTAACTGACATTTTAGAAGTTGAATTTTTATCAGAGAATTTTTAGGTGGCCTTGGCAAATGAAACTATATTTATTTGGAAATAATTTATACGTTTTGATATTTTGTGAAAACAAAAGTAGAAATTTGTCTTAAGTAATATATTTTTAGACTTAAATTTTAAAGTTAAGATATCTTTAAAACACATATGTTTGTTTAACTTAGTATCTTTTGTAATTGTCTTTTTGAAGTTAGCTCATTAAAAGTTAAAAAATTAAAAGAAAACACAATGATAACTATAATTTAGATTTTTGTGCATTTTTTATGTAGTTTATTATATACATTTTTTTCTTTAGGGACTTTCTCTACCCTCTTCTTTTTTTGTTTTTGAAGCCTATGTATGTTTTATACACATTGTAACTTGTTTAGAGGTTTTGTGAGTCTAAATTTGTATTATTGAGAATTTTTAATCATTTTTTTAATAGAAGAGCTTTTAAAATGTTAGCATTATTTATGAGTGTTAACTCTGCTCCTTTTGGCAGCTTTTTAACATGGCAGAGATGTCTGCTGCGTCTCTGTTTGCAGACTAAAGAAATGTTATCAAAAAAACTGTTTTTTTACTTTGTTTTATTTGTTTGTCTGTTTGTTTAATATAAGTAGAAACCTTAAATCAATCATATTTATACCGAGTCTTTTGTGAGACGTATGGATTTAAGCTGCCTGTCATGGACTCGCCATTTTTAAATTTAAGCCTGAACACTGTACTATCTCTATACCATGAATCAATTTAGATATGCAATTTGTAAGCTGCTTTTAGCTTCATTTTAGTGCTCTAAAATGCTTTTTAAGCTTTTTAAATTTTTTAGACTTTATACAGGTGTTTGGGTCCCACATTGGGTGCCATCTGTTGTAAATGACTTTTGACCTTATTTGGGCCAGAGGTCAGACCTGGCCATGGTGGCTTTTATCCCTTAAAGATGACTTATATTAATTTTATATTGTTCAGTGTATATCTCCAGCATATTATTAGCAAGCTTTTTTATTTTAATTTAACCTATTTTTATTAATTGACTTGCCACATGGCCCAATGTCCCCTAGCTCACCTGAGTCCTATATGCTTTTTTCTTTAGAGACTAGATAAAAACTAACTGACTCCACCCTCCTTCTACCTGTCTCTCTTCTGATTGTATCCCTCTATAGGTAATAGGCTCAAAAAAAAAAACCAGTTCATGCACCAGGGATAGATCCTAATCCTCCTGCCAGAGGCTCCTCAAACAGACCAAGCTACACAATTGTCTTACTTATGCAGAGGGTTAGTCTGGTCCCATGCAGGATCCACAAGTGTTGATCTAAAGTTTATGAGTTCTGTGAGCTAGTCTTTGCAGGTCTTTGCTCTTGTGCAACATTTATTTCTCAAGATTTTGGGAATGCCTCTTCTACCATGATGTGTCACATGTACTTTTATAAGTTTATAGCTTTTCATGTAATTTATTAAAAATATGTTCTGCTTAATTCAAAATTGAATGATAAATATGAATTATACATTTAAGGAGGTTTTCCTCATTAGGAAAAAAAAGCATTAGAGAATATATCAAACTACTTTACCACCTCTTAAGAGGGCAAGGCAAAAATGCATGCTCTTTTAAAAAAATGACTGCTGAAAAATGAGTTAAACATTGACACCAAAAAACATGCTAGAGTGGACAGGAATGGTCACAAGGCCTCACCCTACACTAAGAACTCAGGGCAACTAAGGCATGCTGGGAGTAGGAGAAATAGGCTTCCTCAGGGAAGAGCACACTAATTGGTTTCCCATCACCAAAAGGCCAGCTCTGAAAACATATGTACAAGTAACATTACACAGACTGAGCAAGTTGATTTTATGTTAAGAATATGTATGTATACACATATATGTACACATATGGGTATATGCATATAACAATTAATGAGAAAAGACCTCATCATTTGAAAGAGAGAAAGGAAAGGTATGTGAAAGACTTTGGAGGGAGGAAAGGGAAAGGAAATAATGCAATTATAATCCAAAAAATAAAAGAAATGATTAGAATAAACAGAAATACATAGGACCTTCTGTGGAAGTTACTGCTGACCTGAGCCATACATCAGACATCACAGAAACATTTTGATGATATAGGCAGCCAAGCAAAACCCAAATTTTTAGGAATGAGAGCCAAGAATCTGTAATTTTTTTCAAGATAACTGGTGAGAAATCCCAGCCACAGCTAGCCAGAGTTGAGACAAGAACTTCTCTAGTTGTACAATGTTTTCAAGGGGTTGAGTCAATAATGAGTATACATAGCTTTTAATTCCCATATAACAATTGCCTCTAAGTAATGCATAATGAAATCATTTATACTTCCTAAATATGCCACATTCATGACTGTCACTATGCCCCTCTCCCTCACCACACTGTCTCTGCATACACTGTTCCTGTCGCTTTGCCTGTGAGCCAAGCAAACAGAGAATTGTCTGATTCTCTGTTCAGTCAGTACAATGCCTGGAACATTGGCACTGAGTGTGCATTAAAAATAACAGCAGGAACTGCTTGTTGCTTTCATACACCAACAAATCTTTTCAGTGCAGGTAGAGATGGTTTAATATTTGCAGGAACAAATCATATATGCTACTGTGAAACATTTTCTACAACTAAAAGCACATTTAGTTCTTGAGGGCCACAATTCCAGTTAAGTCTGTAAACTCACAATACTGCTTCTGTCCACAGAGTCACAGGCTTCCCTAGGGTTCTGCCTTTTAGATAAGTGTTTGGTTATACTGAGTGTACTCTGTCATTCTATGAGGTTTTTCTCAGCATCTCTAATACAGATTGTCCTCACAGCCTGTGCTCCTAGGTTTATGAACAGGAACTTGCTCCCATCCCACCCCGGCCCCATTGCCATTGTCATCTACCGAGAGGCAGGGAACCCAGCCTGCAGGTCCTCTGGATCTCCATTTGTTGAAGATGCCTGTGGTCCTGACTGCTGCCTTTCATCTTGGATGAAGAGAGTACACCATGTGTTCCCCACTCAACTCTAACTTGGCTCAGTTGTTTCCAGCACTTCTGTACCTGCTCAGGAATCATCACCTTCCTTGGGCTCTACCCAAGAACTGATAGTCTCTGAGTCATTAATAAGGAAAATTTTAACTCAAACCCAAAATGAAAGTTATGTTCTTGTTTTCCATCTTTCCAAGCTCAAGATTTCAAGCAAAGGATCTGGCACATGCTCTAGACCCGTCTTTTGTGAGCAATTCTACTTCTGCAGCAGGTTTGGACCATAGATACAGACAGGGTGAGACATGAGGTCACTACTCATAGTGTTTTCCAAACTGAGGCCAAGAAATAACTTAATGTTCGTGGCCAGCATTTTTTTTTTTAAGTTAAATAGGATTCAGTAGGATAGAATGGCATCACAGGGCATAGAATCAAATATCCAAATTCAAATAGAAATTCTTATATTTCACTTTCCTAGTGAGAAAGCCCTGTGGAATCACCCAGCAATCTCTCCAAACAGTGTTGTGCCACTCAGTGCTACAGACACCAGCCCCCTCCTGGGTGAAAGCCCAGTTACCTCTCACTCCTGTATCTGGGAGCTTTGATCAGAGGTCCCACAAGTTCCTCTGAACCACCTTTCCCAGGAAGCTTTGTCTTCTAGTCTCGCTCAAATAGTAAAGGAAGTTAAGAAAAGAAAAAACACAGTAAATGCAATTTAAAGCATATCTGTCATGTGGGCACCGAATATCTTTAAATGTTTAGACATATGCTGACAATTCCCCTAAACTGATTTATCTAACTAGTAAGCTATTCATAAAAGATAAATGAAGGACCCTTTAAAGATGCTATCCTTTAATGTTTAGAGTCATCCAAAAACATAACACATAACTTTCTCATTGAAAAGGAAGAAGTCTACTGCATGAAGCTCAAGTTATCACTCTCACAGAATTCACATTTGTGATGTGTATCTAGAAAGCAAAGTCATAGTTTCTTTAGATGTAGGCATACAGAGCAATTTGAATGCAATCTTTTTGTAAATGTTCAGTATGTATATTCGTGTCATCCACAGCTACTTCTGTAACAATTCCTAAAAATTTATTTGAAATTTTCATGCATAAATATGCTATATTTGCACATATACAACCATGCCTCTCTCCATTCCAGCTTCATGTTCTCATATCCTTACTGCTCTCTCTAAATTATGACTTCTTCTGTAATTGTTGTTATGCACTCAACACACACCCCCAACATACACATTCACATATAATACACACATACACCCACCCACACATATACATGGTCTCTCTCTCTCTCTCTCACACACACACACATACACACACACACTACTCTTTTCAACTGTATGTGTTTGTTTTGGACTGACCACTTAGGATTGGTGTCTCATCCCTAAAGAATAAGGCTCCTCTCTCCCTCAACAACCACTGACTACCTGTGGTTCTTCAACAAGATATACAACTGTTTTTGATACCTCATATCTAGCTGTCTTTGCAAAACTTTAAAGATAATTTTAGGAGAAATTACTCTCCTGAACCCATGCTTTACCTTTTTCAAACATTTAATTAAACTAACTGAATGGTTATAACTTTAGGTTAGATAAATGCAGACTCAAAACTTCTTATTCATAGTGACTCAAAATCCTTATGGGAAATTTATGACTGAAGCAGAAAGAGAATGGATCCCAATTTGTTCCTTTATTTGTAAAATGGAAGACTCAGCAGAGACACATGACTCTTCTGGTGTACTCAAGGACCATCATTCTGAGAAGTGGCAGGGAATCCTATTTTTAAAAAAAAAATACATTTACGGGGCTGGAGAGATGGCTCAGCGGTTAAGAGCACTGTCTGCTCTTCCAGAGGACCCGGGTTCAATTCCCAGCACCCACATGGCAGCTAACAACTGTATGTAGTTCCAGTTCCAGGCAAACACCAAGGCAAATAAATAAATAAATAATAAATAAATAAAGTTTAAAAAAATACATTTACATGAGTGAGGTATGAGTTCAAGTGCTTTGGGGAAAAAGGCTCAATGATCTGGTAATTTTGCAAGGTACTAGAATAAACATATTAAAAGAGTCTCTGGTACTTCAGAATGCCACAGTCTCTTAAGAGGCTACATGGTCTTGCACATAATAAACAGAACAATGTAGTAGCAAGCATCCTCCAAATATCCTCTTTTAAGGCTTCTATTAGCTTCATAAAGCTGTTTTTAAGGTTGTTTTCTTCTGTTTCCTCTTCATTGTTATGTTTAGGTCTTTATGCTATAGAGAACCACATGCTTCTTCTGGTGGTGTCTTGCTGATCTTTATATTGTTGTATGTATTCTTACACTGGTGTCTGCCCATTGCTTACTCAGTTTCACTCTTGGTCAGCTCTCAGTTGGCTCTTATTCAGTTGAAGGCCTGGGGTCTCTTAGTCAGCTGTGTGTCCAGAGGCTTGACTGGTCCCGTGCAGTTGCAGTGTGATGATGACCCTGATTGCAGTTTGGACAAGGGTTGGCCTATGGTGACTGTGTTTTGCTGGAACTTGACCTTGGGGATTCTCTCCCAGCTTTCTTTGACTCAGGGTGTAGCTGGGTGTGGTTGGGGTGTTGTAGGGGTGTCCCTGGGCTGAGATTTGAAGGGTAGTAAGGTCTTTGCTTGGCCTGAGGGACAGGATGGCTCTCACCTCTTAGCTGTGTGTCTAGAGGCTCAGCTGGCCCCATCACATCCTCCAAATATTGCAATGCCCCCTCTCTCTTCTTCCTCTCCCCACCCCCAAATCTTTCTAAAGACCGAAGAGCCACAGAATATGTGGAGTGAATTTGTCCTCAGTGCTTTAGGGTTCTCTCCCATCCAAAGGCAACTTTGAGCTCAGGCAACAGCCATGTTCCACTGAGACTTAAGACTTGTGTAGCACAATTGTTAGAACATGTCAGTGAGAAACTGTATAGTTGATAAACTGCTCTCCATACAAGCTTGAGGTCTGGTGTTCAATTTCCAGGCATGAGGAGGTACATTAGAAATCCCAGTGCTTGGGGTGTGGTCATTTGAATAGGAATGGCTCCCTAGACTCATAAATTTAAAGTGTGGCACTATTAGAAGGTATGGCTTTGCTGAGGTAGATGTGGCCTTGTTTATCACTGAGTAAGGGCTTTGAGATTTCAGAAACCCAAGCCATACCTAGTGTCTCACTGTCTCACTGTCAATCCTGTGGATTGATATATAGAACTCTCAGCTCCTTCTCTGGATATCACACTACATACAAAGTAGTGAGCATGCCTCATTGTTGGATTTATAAGAAAATTTTGTATTATACACATGCATCTATATTAATGACTTACAAATTGTTTTTATAGTTTTCTGGGTTCCTCATACTACACAAGTATATTTCTAGTATCCTAATTTATATTTTTAAATCTCTGTGAGATCTACAAAAAGAAAAATAAATAGAGTAACATGATGACACTAATAATAATAAAGAACAGGATTTCTAAGAAACCTTACAAATATACACACATTCAGCAATCCAAACAAACATGCTGTCTATACCAAATGAGCAAGGTACAGAGTTTTGTTCATTTTATGTTCTCAGTACAAAATGTCAGTAAACAAAAAGGTATTTTTAAAAACAATAAAGGATACAAACACTCTGAAGGAGTTTTTTTAAAAAAAAAAAAAAACTTGATTTTTTTTTTATTACCTAGCAGTTATATAAATTATCTTCCTTTGTAGGAAGTTACACTTCACAGCTTTGCTCTGGTTGTAAAATCCTTCTGTTTTCAAACACTGATTTGTTAAATGTTTTAAGTACATGAGGTCAAATTCTCTTGATTTGAAGAAATCCATTGATCACAATTAAAGACCCATTTAATGGCAACTCCAAGAACAGTTATGACTGAATCTGTTACAATCCAGCTCTGAAGAATGGAATTCTAAAAAGACAAGGCAGTATCTTTCTTGAAAATCAGACAAATAAAGGTTCCTTAGGACAAACATTCTGCTGTAGAGTGAAGTGTTTAGATTTGGGGTTTTTTTTAGTTGTGTTATTTGATTATGGTTCTAAACAGGACAGTGTCACTGTCATTATTGCCCAGGCCATTATAGTATTACTGTTTTTTTTTTCTTTTTAATTAGACATGTATTAGTTGTTTTCTATGGCTATAACAAAACACCATGACCAAGGCTACTTATAAAAGAAAGCCTTTAATTTAGAACTTACAGTTTTAGAGGGTCAGATAATAAAACAAAACATGGTGGAAAGAAGAGTTAAGAACCTACATCTTGATCCACAAGCAGGAGGCAGAAAGAGAAAGACTAGGAATAGCATTCTTTGGAACCTCAAAGCTACACACACACACACACACACACACACACACACACACACATCAATGACACACCTCATCCAACAAGGTCACACTTCCTTAATCCTTCCCAAACACTACTACCAACAGGGACCAAGTATTCAAACATGTGAACCCAAAGAAGTCATTCTCATTCAGACTACCACAAGACATCTGGCTAACACAAAACAAAACATCTGATGTTGGGAACTCTCTGTTTAGATCTGTACTCCATTTTTAAATTGAATTATTTGGTATTTTGATATTTAGTCTTTTGTGTTCTTTATATATTTTAGAGATCAGACCTCTGATAGATGTAGGGTTGGTGAAGATTTTTTTCCCACTCTGTAGGTTGTCGTTTTGTCCTATTGACTGTGTGTGTCCTTGGCCTTACAGAAGCTCCCACTTATTAACTGTTGTTCTCGGTGTCTGTGCAATTGGTGTTATATTTAGAAAATAGTCTCCTATGCCAATGCATTCAAGGCTATTTTCCTGATATCTTCTATCAGGTTCAGTGTAACTGGATTTATGTTGAGGTCTTTCATCCACTTGGACTTGAGTTTTGTGCAAGGTGATAGATATGGTTCTATTTGTGTTCTTCTACATCCCACTATGTAGTCTAAGAGAGGGAGGAGGGATTATATGAACCAAGGGGTCAAGATCATGAATGGGAAACCAACAGACACAGCTGATCCAAACTACTGAGAGCTCATTGACTTTGGACTAAAAGCTGGGGAACCTACATGAGACTGAACTACGTCCTCTGAATGTGGATGACAGTTGTGTGGGTTGAGAAGTTGGTAGAACCTCTGGCAGTGGGACCAGGATTTATCTCTAGTGCACAAACTGGCTTTTAGAATCCATTTCCTATAGAGGGATACCTTGCTAAGCTTTGATACAGGGGAAGGAGCTTGGTCCTCCCTCAACCTGATATCCCAGACTTTGTTGACTTCCCATGGAAGAACTTACCCTCTTTGAGTGGGTGTGGTGGGGGTGAATGGGAAGAGGGTAAGAGAGGAAAGGGAACTGAGTTGGTATTAAAAAAATAAACTTTTAAACAAAAAATGTCCAAAAATGACACATTTTATTAATGATAAAAAAAACAGCTGTTGAAAAGGTTTTTTTTTTTATTTTTTGCATGCCCATATCCCATTATTCTGAAAGGAAAAATGAACCTGAGAAGCTAGCAAACACCCCAACCTCTAAAGCGGCCAGGAGTCATCCAATAAATAGTAAACCCAGCGGAACATACCTTGTAATAAAGACCCAGGGCTTACTGTTAATCCTTGTGTGCAAGGCAAAGAAACCCTCACAGAATGTGACTCACCTGAGGTTTGACCTGTGCTACAGGCTTTCTCTCTGCTTTTGTTTGCCAGTCAAATACAAAAACTGTGTTTTTCTATACATTAGTAAACTTGTAGTATTATCTCAATTTTATTTCCTCTAAACCAAAGAGATTCAGGCTAGATCATAGGTAATAACTATTTTTAAATATCATTACTTTTATCTCTAAAAGAAAAATATGTTCCCATGGTCAAAGTGGGTCAGTTGTCACGCTCACAGTCTTGGTGGGCTCTCAGTTTTGCTGGGTTTGTGCCTTGTGTGCCTTTAGCTGAAGTGACATTGATTTGGCATTTCCCTTCTTCGTATCCTCAACTGTCTACTACTAGTCCATCTTCAAGGTTCTTAGTTAACAAAGTAGAACTGGGTTGCATGAAAATCAAGTCCCAGATTCTTAGAGCCTACATTCTAAGAATATAGAAGAAATTGGGTACATAAAAAACTGTTGAACCGTTATCCTAAATATGAAATACATATAGATGTCCCCTCACAGGCAAAATGTTGTCAGGGCTTAAAGCACAGACAGACATCCTCCCATAGAATGAGCTAGAAAGGCATGATGGAGGCAGGAAGACTGGGATGGGCTTTCGATGTTGAGAAGGATTCTGCTTTTCCATTTAGAGGAGGAAAACAATCAGGAGCCAGAGACCAGAGATAGCCCAAGAACCACAGCTGTCCACATGGATTATTCAGGGGAGTTTGGGATAATACATTTGTTGTAGCATCCTTGGGCCAACTTTTGGAATATCCAAAGGCAAATCTTTATTGCCAAGTAAGAGGGAGCCCCAGCATGTAAACAAGAAGATGATACTAGTACATGAGGAGGTCAAATGGAAGGAAGAGGCAAAAATGAAGCTCAGAATCTAGGTGTACTAGAACAAGCACAGCATCTACTGTGGACCTTATTGTTTACAATAAGGCTTCTGCTAGCCTTGCCATTTGAGATAAAGGCTAACCAATAAAATAAGAACAGGGGATCAAGAAATGTTATTTACTTCTAAAAGGTAGTGCATCTAATTAAAGGGATACTCAAAACAGATCATCTACATACAGCGATTTTTCTACTTTTAACTGAACTAGTGGGACTGAAAAAAATCTGCAACAGAGACAGCCTACTCACTGCAATGGAGACAGCATGCTCACTGCAGAGGAGAGAGCATGCTCACTTTAGTGGAGACAGCATGCTCACTGCAATGGAGACAGCCTACTCACTGCAGTGGAAACAGCATGCTCCCTTCAGTGGAGACAGCATGCTCACTGCAGAGGAGATAGCATGCTCACTTCACGAAACTGCTTATAGTCAGTATTTGCTCCAGGACGGCTTCAGTTCACAGAACTGACACTGTGAGAGAGGCTATGTTCACCTTACTTATAGCCTGAGCAGGAAGATAAACAAGCATAGCAATGGATATGGCATAGTAGCTCAGGCTGGAAAAGTCATTGTGCTGAGTGATATAAGGGATCTTCTGGCCACCTGAGAGGTTGAGGCATTCTTAGGATACTTCTGCCTCGATTCAGTCAAGTTAGATCTTTCTTCTGGGTGTTGATTTAATTCCCACCTCTTGATTCACCCTCCCTGTTGCCAAATCCCAAAAGTCTGCCTTTAGTTTCTAAGAAAATCAAAGAGCAGTGTTTCTAGGCTGAACATAAATGCTCCCTACAATAAAGTAATGATGTAGGTGGTAAAATATTGCCACATGACAGACGTGGAAGTGGTCTAGAAGCCAGATGGTTTGTCCTGTCAAATACATACCTCTTAGAAAAGCCCTAAACCATGTGTCTCACAGACTCAAATCCTAGTTGACCAACTCCAATTTTCTTCATGGTTTCAGCAGCACATGAGAAAGACAAGCTGTGTTGCCAGGTAGACTTTCCGGCTCTCAAGAACTACACAACAGAATCAGGTGTCTTCATACCAGTGTTCGAATGACTCAGAGATATAGTCTCCCACCGCTCCTGGGTTCCTATCCATTTTGCAGAGTTTATTTCCTTAACTAAAATTCTTTTTTCCTCTACAGCTTCTTTGCTTGAATTTGTTTTATTATTTGGGTTCAGTTTTTGTTTGTATGCATGTAGTGACCCAGAAAAATTCTCAAGTGTAAAACAAAAAGTAAATCTTGAGAGAAAACTGACATTAAATAATTCAGAAGCAAGCCTCATTGGAAAGATACAGAAAGCTGACCATGATAAAAACAGGTGATGGGGCCATTAGATGTCTCAGTAAGATAAAGCTCACTAAGATAAAGCCACTAAGCCTGATGACCTAGATCAGTCCCCAGGTCCCATATGGTAAGAAGAAAAGAGCTCATTCCTTCGAGTCGTCCTCCACAAACAAAACAGACCATGGCATACACACATATCCCCCAAGTAAATAAATAAATAAAGAGATAGATGATAGATAGATAGATAGATAGATAGATAGATAGATAGATAAAATGTGAGAGGATTTAAACAGATAATAGATAAGGATCTTCCCAACATTACCCTCTCATGTCATAAAAATGGATATGCCTAAAGGTAAGCAGAAAGCAACATAGAGAAGGCATCTCCTTCTCAACTTAGGTAAACCTGGTACTGAAATGAAGCTGAGTGAAGCTTGAGACAGTGGAGAAGACATTTTATAAAATCCAATTAGCCCTCGACCAAGCACATTGGCAGTAAGACGTAGGTTGAGAACAACCTCAGACTTTGGTTCATTCAGCCTATTTCCTCAGCAGGCAAAGGTTTCCTCAACACAGAAATGCACTGCTTTTCTCTAAGCAACAGCCATTTACACTGCCATTGCCCTTGGAAGCTGCCTTCAGCCAACATACATGCTCAGTGATCATCTTGACCACAAACACTCATGCTGGCTAATGTAGTCCATGCTTAGATCCCTGCCGAAATTGCAAGCTACCCATTTATGTGGTGGGTAAATGAAGCATATACCCCTATTCAGATGGATATTCATATAGACACACCTGTAGAGAGAGAAAACAATGCCTTTTATATAATATAATATAATATAATATAATATAATATAATATAATATATATAAGGTAAGTACAAATGTGTGTGTGTGTTTGTTTGTGTGTGTGTGTGTGTGTGTGTGTGTATACATGCATGTGTCCAAGTTGCATATACCTGCACCATATGCATGTAGGAACCTATGGATATCAGAATCAGCATTGGGTCCTCTGGAACTGAATAAGAAGCCAGGTTGGATGTGGTGGGAGGGGGAAGGGACCTTGAATAAGGATATAGAAGGATATAAAGTGTGACTTCTTTGTTCATAATAATAAAATAAAAAAAAATAAAATGAAGAATCAAAAAAAGAAGCCAGATTTGAACCAAAAGGTCTCTATCTTAAGAGATGTGTAGGAAATTTTCTGCAGTGGTTTCCTTGATCATTGCTATTGAAAATTTTCTGCAATGGTTTCCACAATTATTGCTATTATAGCTGGAGAGACTCACCGCTGAGGGGGCTAAAGAAGGATGAATGAGCTTCTTCCAGGCAGCTGCAGCGGGTGTGTGCATGGATGAAAGAAGAAAGCAGGCGTTAGCCATCTTCATTAGCTGTTGCTCAGTACTCAACAATTAACACCATACCTCAGCTTTGTGTGGCACCTGTACAGAAAATACACTGTACAGAGTGTATTCTAGAATGATGTTGCTTGTCTTATTTATAAATCAGCACAATTTATAAATGGAAAGTGTTTCACATGCAAGAGACACTCCTAACTATGAGTTTGGCTAATGCTTGCTGAGTGCATGCAGTATTAGGGAGGCTTACCTATAGATACGTGAAGGAAGCATTAGTGCCCCCCCATGCCTGGTAGAACTGCATATTCTGCAGACAGAAAGGTGCATGTAGAAAAATAATTTATAGCAAATATTCCTATAGCCTGATGGAAGAAGAAATAGTATCTAATAAGATAACACAAAGGGCATATGTTCTAAATATTGCACTCAATAAATGCTTGATCAACCCAAACTGTTACATTTCCTGACCCCTATCAGGTGCTTATGGGACCAGTACAAACCTTGCCATATAGATTCATGGTTCTTGGGAAGCAACCCATAAACTGTGAGAGTAGGTCTAGCCAGCTGGGTCTTAGCACATCTTCTATCAGATTCTGATGCATACTCATATTTTACAATCTCTATTACGTTCAACATGTTGTGTCCTGAGTGGAGAATATAAAGATTAATGTTAAAGACTACAGAACTACCTAGACACAGCTGTGCTGCTCTTATGTGGTGCATTGCCATGAAGGGTTGCATGGCTTACAAGCTTGTGTGCATCCTCAAATAGAGTAACGAGGGGAGCTTTAGGAAATATAATGCAGATAGACTAAAGGTAAGAGAATAATAGAACCACTGCTATATTTGCATAAATTTCCTGATAAGCTTAATGGTATTCAAGCTAAGGGAGCTCACTCTGGCTGATCTAGAAACACTGTATCTCCAAGCTGAAAAGCAGGTACTGAGAACACAGATCTGATAGTGCTAGAAACCTGAGCGGGATTCCCCCATGCACCTCATTCAAGTTATTCTTTGTTGGGGTGCATGACATACCTACAGAAAAAAAAGTGCGAAGTGTAACTATTTGAGTAAGGTTCTTTATGGAGAACAGTAACTTAATATCCAAATGCAGTTCCATAAAAGGAGCCCAGCAGAAGGACTAAATGAGGTCATGTTTGTAGGTCTCAGAGGCTCCAGCCAGTGCATTTGTGAAATCATCAAAGACCTTGTCAAAGGTGAAAATGGAAGCCCTGAAAACTTCAGAGAAACCAAGCATGGTGGTGCATGCTTATAGTCTCAACAGAAATAGCAGAAACAGGAGGATCAGCATAAGTCTGAAGCCAGTCTAGTCTTCACAGCGAGTTCCAACCCATTGGGGCTACAGCTACGTAATGAGAACTTGTCTCTAAAGTAAAAACAACAAGGCCACACAAAAGAGGATGCAATGAGAGTGTTCACACAACCCTAAGAATCTCATCTCTGAAGCATGTGCTGCTCTGATTTTTCTAGATTGAGATGTCTTGGTACTCCTTAACTCTTGCATCATCCAGACTTTTTTCCAAAAGCTTTTTACTTGCTGCATTACATGTGCAGCACATACCACCCAATTCAGTGCTTGATTAGATTCTGGCTTTCATTATCCTATGATTGTCACATCTATGTGATTTATTTTTTTTCAACTAAATGATAATGTAATCCATGTTTCCTTCAGCCAAGTACTGTTTCATGGGGAGGCTATCTTATGCCTAACTGGAAGAAGGAGTGAGAATTTGCTTGATGGATGGACATGAATATTGCAGAGGCATGCAGCACAGAGCACGTCATGGCATCTGGGGAGGGGTAGAAGGGGTTCAACATCACCAGAGCCTAAGAAGGGCTGAGCAGACAGACTTTGAGAATACAGTCGAGACTTGGTATTACTTCTCTCCCCAGGGACATTTGGCCGCCCGTGTGCAAGGACAAAATAGATGATGATGTCTGTCTTTGACTTGTCCAGAATCAGTAAAGAGGATCATAGAGCAGAAGACAAGACAGGCTGTATGACCTGCTGAGTCTCCTGGGCCATAAGGCTAGAGAAGAGGGAAGAGATGAGGAAATAGAAGAAGCTATCATGAGAGCTGGCAGAGACAGGAAGAACAGGAGTGAGGGCTTGTGAGGAAAGATGGAAGAGGGGGCACTGAAAATGCAATGTTCAGAACCTCAATTCCTTCCGCAGTCTCAGTGCATATTATACAAACAATAATTTCCTAATAAATAATTTGATGTATGTGTATTTATTTGATGGTGTTCCATGCCCGAACACTGAAAGGGCATATGGACGGATGCCTCCATGGCTACTTCTGTCTGTCAAAACTCTGATCCTGGGACTTTAATCCAGAAATGAAATCCATGCTTCTCTACCTATAAACATGTTTAGAACGCTTAGTGGAGATGAATTTTTTTGTTGAAAATTTAAAATTGGATATACAAATCCTCAAGAAAAATTAGTACCAAGGTGAAAAAGTAAAAAAGATGCTTAGTTGTTTGACAAAGTGGAGCACTTTGGAAATTTCTTGATGATGGAAACAGAAGGAAGGAATGATGTTTCAGGAATCAAGTCTGATCCACTGACTATCTCCCAGTCATGAAAAGAAGCTACTCACAAGCATTTTCTAAGAGGGGATATAAAATCTGAATAAGTATTCATAACATATGCTCAATAAACAGGTTTGAGTGAAGCCATACGAAAAGTCAATCCTAAGGGAGCTGATGCTGAGAACTCAAATCGTGCTCACTTGAGCACAGACCATTGACAGTGGTTCTGATGTGCTTGAAGTTATCCCAACTTAGAAGAGAGGTTCTCTTTTGGTGTGTATATAAGCTTTTCTGAGCTACCATGTTTCTGCCACAAACTGCTACAAGATCTTAACCACACTGGGCAGGGAACTGACTGCCTAGACCAAAGAGATTTAAGACAGTTATTTTCCTTTTGTTTATTCCCAGGGCTACATAGATTCTAGACTGATTTCTCTCTTTACACTCTCTTCTTCTGAAGATCCAGTGGTCTCACTGTTCCTTACCTTAAATAGCAGAAAACTTTTCTGTCCTATGGTACCCATATATATGTTTCTTTTCTTGACCTTGCCTAAGTTCACAAACGTCCTCTGACTGGAGATATTTCCACCTGACTCTCTAGAGGAAACATCTGACTCACTCAAAATTAAGCCTCTGCACAAATGTCCCTGAGTTTGGTTTTCAAACTGCCCAGTCAGCTCAGAAAACATGTGATTGCCTCAACAGACCCAACCAGGGTGTTCTCAGCAGATGCTGTGAATGGAGAGAAAAGTTCCTGAGTGCAGCTGCTGACTGAATGACTATCACAAAAGACCACACTGCGGGCACTTTGAGGCCTCAGAACTCAGGAAAGTAGAATACATTACAAACTCAGTAAGACCAACAGTCACAATCAAAAGAAGAGATTACATTTCATTTTGTTTTTGTTTTATTGAGACAGCATTTCTCTGTGTAATGGCTCTGGTTGTCCTGGAATGCTGTTTGTAGACCACGATAGCCTTGATCTCACAGAGACCTACCTGATTCTAGAAAATTTAAAAAATAAAATAAAATAAAATAAAGAAGAGATTATTAAAGAAAACATGATTTAGAGAGAGTGTGTGTGCTGTGAAGTAGCTTGTCTAGAATATGCCAGAAAATGCTCACCAGCCTCTTCAGCTAGTTATGAGAAACACAGACAAAAATAACTCCATTTTATCAGAGGCTATTTTCCACTGTTTTTCCCAAGTTGCATAGTTGCATTGCTTTAGCTGTCATTGTTTCCAATTTTCCCATCTTCCATCACAGCTGGCTTGTATCCCGTTAGACAGCTCTAATCTGTCATTGTTCTGTTTATTCTTCCTGAAGCCATGGCTTGCAAGTTTTTCTTAACTATTTTAATAGATGCTGATAGGTTTTAGTCTTCCCTGACAATATTCTGAAGCTGCTGAACCCCAAAAGTACCACTGAGAAGAGAATTTACCGACCATTGCTGGTCAAGGTGATAGCACTCTCTTGTCTCATTCCCTGAGAATCCATCTATAGGCTTAACTGAGACAATCAGCCCTGGAAACAGTGAAAACAGTTCCACAAGAAGTATACCCCCTGGTTTCCTCAGAGTAAAGACAGCCACCGTTACATCGACCTATCCCAAATAAATGTGGCATATTACAATTTGCTAGCTCAGTTGTCCCCACATAGAAATCTTCTACTAAGCTGTGCTATTTCACCCAGACAGCAGCAAGTTCATAGAGAAATTAACAATGGCCTGCCAGCCATTCTCCAAGACTCATCCCCACCATTTGATTCTCAAAAACTGTTACAAAGCTGCCTTTTGCAGGCTTTGTGAGGCGACTGTGATTTAGGCCCCACTGTGACTAAATTGGAGAGGGCTTCAGTTGTTTGTTTTGTTCTTCCAACAATACCAAATCTTGTTTTGAGAGAGAAATGTCCCTGACTCAAAGAGGTATTCACAAAATCAAACTGCAGGTGATTAGGATGGCAATTAATGTTAATGAAAAGCCGAAGTACATTCTGCATGTATAAAATGGCTCAGCGTTGTGCTTTGAATAACATAATTGGAGTATTTCACACAGTGTGTACTCAGAGGTGCTCCACTAATGTCTGTGTGCCTTTAAGTATACAATTCCATCTTTGTTACTCAAATGAAATATTCTAGCTCTTCATTTTATTTATTTATTTATTTATTTATTTATTTATTTATTTATTTATTTTTAAAAAGAGATTTCTTTAGTTCATGGGTTTGCAGGGTACCCATAGAACCGGGTTTTGTTTTAAGTAGATGGGAAAAAGCTGGATTCTCCATCTGGAGAATTCCCACAGTCAATTCCCACCCAGCCAACTTCTTAGGCCAAACAGGGTAAAAGGTGTCTTCAAGAGTCCTCCACCTGGCTGGTCACTCCTACAGAATGAATGAATGTCTGCCTCCTCCTGCCTTAGATATCTTCCCCACCCAGTTGTTTCACATCCAGGTTCAACTCTACATCATAATCCTAAGATTAGGATTAAACCTTCGAGTTACTAGAGTTACGACTTTTATTTTCAGGCTTTGAACTCACAGAAATACAGAAAGATCTCTGCCTCCTGAGTGATGGGATTAAAGCCATGAGTTACTACTTTGTCATCCTGTGCTGGGATTAAAAGTGTGAGTCCCCACTCTCTGACCCTCACAGCTTGACTGTGGGTCATTCTGTCCTCTGAGATGCCCTATTTTATTAGCTACGATATATCACCACATCCCTCATTCTTCTCTCATGCACTAATTGCTCCCCTGGACCTCCTTGTTCCCCCACCTAAATATATCCTAAAGTAAAAAGCAACAGAAATCCTTAGGACACCTATGAGTGGATTTGCCATCACCTGCAAGGTATGGTTCTACATCATGACATAGCTTTCATGGCCCCTATGGCTGGGCCTCAGCTGCCCCTTCTCATTTATAAATTCCCAAGGAAGTGGAACAAACAAACAGAAATCTGTTTCCTCTCACAGAAACAAAATACTAGATGATATAACACTCCACAGTGATGAGAACCTTAATTTTGTATTCCACTCATGCTCAATAGGTAGTATTCATATCGTGGTATAAGACCACTGCTTGACCTGCCCTCAGAGCTGCATTTCAGTCAGAGTAAGGGTGAAAGAGAACTTTACTTTTGAAGTCTTTCCCAGAAATTGCACATGTCATTTCCAATTATGTTCCATTAGTCAGAATTAGTCACCTATGCTCATCAAGGGACACTGGGAAGTATGGCCATGATTCAAGGATTAGGTTGTTCTTTTTGGTATGAGAATCTTTTATATCTTATTTCAGTGAGATAATCTAGCATGATAAAGTCACAGGCAGATGGAGGAAAGCCAAAATGGTAGTTTGACCCTGAAAGAATTCATAAAGATTGCCTCTTCCCATTCATTTTCTTTCTCAAACAGAGCATGGCACTCTCTGTTCTCTTAGGCAGGAGCTCCCACGTTGTTGGTGACACAGTTTAAGATTGCTGGCCTGCCAACCCTCACTGAGTAAGATGGCGAACGAACGGCCTTTGATTGGCTCTTCTCTGTATGTAAAAGAAAAATCAAAACAAGCAGCTCTAAATAAAGACATGCACAGAAATCAAAATGAAATAAGGGAGATAAGGAACCACCTGCTTTGGAGGGATATTTTTTCCCTGTCAGCATCTTCTAATATATAGTTGCTTTGTTTGTTTCATTGGTTCTCATAAATTACCTACCTAGAGATTTTCCTTTGCAGTGCTTAATCACGCTTGCTTTAGTCAACATCGATGCAGTAATACTTCTGCTCCAGGTGTTCACTGAGGTGTTTTACTCAGTAAAAACAATGTGCCTGTCAACAGTAAGCTCATCTCATGGTCACCAATAAAGCAATGAATTCGCCAAGCCAAGCATAAGGACATATGATCTGATGGAAAAACTGAACCTAGAGAACAGCAAAGAATAATTTTAAAGTCATAGTGAACAAGAAAGAATTAGATGTAATCACTGTAGCCATAGAAACCTTCGTGGAGACACGCTGACCATACTCCACAGGCTTGCTCAGAGAGAAAGGCAAAAGAAGCAGTTTCCCCTTTCTGTGTACAGAAATTGTTACAGCCCGTTGAAACCTAATTCAACCACTGGCAACTTCCTTCTCTAAGAATGCATTAAATGAGGAGAATTGCAAGTAAGTTTTTTTTCATGCCTTGACCATGTTTTTTCTGAGCAGTTCATAAGTCCTTCAGCTGTAAGGATTCTCTGTATGCATTTGGTCATGGTTGCAACAGCAAGCCCTTGATTTTGCACATGAGTGATGCTCAGTTAATATTTTAACTGAACTCAACTGATGCTGTTGGCCACACCGCAGGTAGGAGATAGTGGTGCCCATGGATGCCACTTATAAATGTCAATTAGGAGGGTAATAAACAGGAGTCATGGAGAGAGGGGAGCTAGAAAAGGGAGAGTATGAAAAATGAGAAAAGAGAACTCAAGATCTCCATGGTAGGTGTCAGCCACAATTATCTACCCATGGTCAATGACATTAGGATGTTACGTCATCTGTCTTACTCAACAGGAAGTGACCAAGTGTGCTGCTGTAATTTCTAACCACAAATTTATCTATTTTCCTTTTAAAATAGAAAGAGAATAAAAAAACAATGTAAGGTCTACAGAAAGAGCTAAGAAGATAATCTCTTGACCTGGACCAGAAAAAATATTTACCATTTTAAAACATCTATGAGAGTGCAGTGTCATTATAATGACCTTATTTACCATGGCAAAGTGTAGATTTTCCAACTCTTTAATACAGTTCCTTGTGTTATAGTGACCCTTCAACCATAAAATTATTTTATTGCTATCTCATAACTGCAATTTTACTACTGTTATGAATCACAATGTAAATGTCTGATATGTATAATATCTGATATGAACCATTGTGGGGGTCATGACCCACAGGTTGATAACCCCTAACACAGAGGCCAATGACTACAAACTTAGTGTCCATTCACAAGCATATACATACTGTATATGTTTAATTTACATAAATTATCATTAGTTATCATGTAGCATAAGTCATCATTGATGGTCATAAAAAGACTCTTCATTTTCTCTATCTGTCTTCCAGTACTCTCATATTCCATAAAATGTCACTCATATATCAGGGTGATTATTGAAATAATATTGTACATTTTAGAGTAAAGCCGTGTTTTCAACCCTTGCCAATTTTACATTTCATTTGGTACAAAATATCTACCCAAGACACAGCTTCTTCAGAAGACAGGTTTAAAGCCTCATCTCATGTTACTTTATCTGTTAAGAACCAATTCAGTGTAGTCTTAAAATGCACTGTGTGAGTATAAGCCTGCAGGACTACTTCCTTCTTTAGTTTGTTTATTTTTATTTATTTAGCACAGTGTGCTGAAGATTGAATCCAAGATGTCTCCCGTGCCCAGCAAGCACCCTCCCGACTCTCTTTTCTTAGCTCTGTCTTTAAAGCTAAGGCCACATTTGAAAAAAACAAAACTGCCTTCTATGATTCTTGGCTAATAGAGAAAAGCTTTCTCATACATTAGCTTTCCCGTAGCTCTGCTAAAGGCCTATATTTAACCCCATATATCTTTTCCTGCCATAGTCTTACTGCTACGATAGCTGGTTTAGAAAAAGATTGTCCTAGGTTTCCCTTTGTCTCTTCAGTGGAATAAAATCTTCAGTGGGAGATTTTATTTATAGGCTTTTTGTGATTCATGTCCATCATAAGTCTTGAATTCCTTTCTGTGTCTTTGGCTCTCTCTCTCTCTCTCTCTCTCTCTCTCTCGCTCTCTCGCTCTCTCGCTCTCTCGCTCTCTCGCTCTCTCTCGCTCTTTCTCTCTCTCTCTCCTTCAGACATACCATCTTTGTGTAGACATCCTTTGGGCCAGAAAATTTTTCCAGACTTAAACTTCTGGGTAGGTATAATTCAGGGTCCATGGCATGAGTATGGCTCACCTGCCATCTTCTGCCTCATTGAAACAGCTGATTTCATCATGCCTGGGAAATGGCTCCCGTAATCTTTCCTGTATGGCCACATTGTCACATTGTCATTGAACAGATCCTACTTACAACACAGTATGGACCACCTGGAGAAATTCTGTATGCATGCATTATCAGTGATTAAGTATTTACACTATACTTGAGATCAGATAGATGAACTGAGTCTCTGCCTTCACTATTCAGTAAACTAACCCATTCCAAAAGACCAGTGATTAAAATTTCCCATTGGTAGTTTTGAACTATTAAGGCATGAAATGTGAGGGATTACTTTATTGACATGTTCAGTGCACAATCCTGAGTGGCAATAGACAGGAAAATTAAAAGGGAGTGAGTAGCTTCAGGGGGCTTAGAAAGAGACAGTCTGCATTGTCATGAGCTCCCAAATGCCATGTGTTCCCTGGAAAAGGCAAACGTTGACCTCTCTGAAGTCTGTGTCCTTCTTCATCAAGCCAGGTATGTGCATTTTAGTCTACCCTGTGTGTTCACTGACCATTTATCCTTCCATTTTTGAAAATTTAAAATGACATTTTGAATTGGCTTTTCAGAGAGATGCTTAAAATGACTATTTTTGTACTGTAGGAAGCATTAAAAAAAAAAAAAGTTTTAAGGAAACTGTCAGGATGACCTCAGTGAGGTCCTTGAAGAGCATACTGTGTTAAAGTCAAAAGAAAATAAAGTTTCCTGCTGAAGCCACAGATTGTTTCTAGAGCTTGGGGACAATGCAAACTCAGATATGAACTCAGTGTAAGCTCCCACTGCATGAAATTCAGGGACTAAGTCGCCTGCAGACTAAACTGATATGAGACCCACAGTCTTCCATTCAGATCCTTAGGGCCAAGCACTTTTCCATCTCTGGTCATTCTGCTTTCACCTGTGAACATTTAGCCAAAAACCTTGAACCTGTGTGTTAGCCCTCCTTCACAGTGAAAAAGAAACCAAGAAAGCCAACTTAATAAAAGGAAGGACTTGTTTGGGCTCCTGGTCTTGGAAAGATGATCTGCTAGCTCACTTAGCCCTGTGGGTTTGGACCTGAGGTGGAGCACCACACAATGGTAGAAATGTATGATGGAGGAAGCCTTACAGAATCTAGCAATTAAAAAGAGCAAGAGCTGAAAGGAGCCTAGATCACAGTAGTCCCCCAATGACCTCACTTCCTCCCCAGAGGCTCCACCTACCAAAGTATCCATGACCAACCAATGACACTGCAAACTAACAGCCAAGCCCTCAACACACTGACCTTTGGGGTCTTCTTAGGTTCCAAACCATGGCAACCAGAAGACAGAGATTCAGCCAATGCACTTCCTTACTTAATCTGTTTGGCACAGTAACTCTATTTATCTTTTATCATCCCAGTAGCTCAATGTATCTTTCCCTTGCTTTTCTTTTCTCCATGATTTAAAAACTTGGCTCTCTGAAAACAGAAGTACATGGGCAAATTTCTCCATATATCTGGTTTGTCTTGATATCTGCATCTGGTTAATATGTGGGCTTATAACTAATATTAATATTATTAATACATAACAGTATTTAACATTACCATTAATGTTTGGGTGCTGTAATTATTCCTACAGAATTCCAAACAGAAAGCTATGACAGACAGAATGATACAAAGTTATATACTAATGATTTAATGTGCTACAGGCTTCTTTTGATCATCTCATTTTTTTTTTAATCTTCACTTGCAGAATGTTGTCTTTGTGCCTATAGTAATTAATAGCTTGTTGATAACAGGAAGATATACAAATGATGAAGCATTAAGCCAGGCTGTGAGCAACTTCAGCTAGGAAAGACAGAAAAAATCCTGTGGGCTCTAGGGAGTGGATATAAAATGCTATAAAAACCACAAGACCATAACTGTCTCTCTGCCATGGGTACCAGGAAGGGCTTTCCACAGAAACCTAGCTCTTTAGATATGTTTAAATTTGTGATTAATGTGTAAAGAGTTGTGGCCAGAGGTTGAATACTGCTTAGTGAAATTCCCAAGATTGAATTTGGAGCAGCTCACAACCACCTGTAATTCCAGTTCCAGAAGATGTCATACCGTTGGTTTCAGCTGGCATCAGCACATGCCTATATACATACTCCCACACCTCAACATAATAAAATATCTTAATATTTTGATCATGTAAAGAAGAAAAGCAAGGGAAAGATACTTTGAGCTACTGGGATCAGAAAGGAAAGCAGAGTTACTGTGGCAAAGACTTGGAAACCATTTCAGTCCAGTGTAATAGTACGCCAGCATGATCCAGTCTCAGGCTGAGGCACGATTGAGCACTCCAGCCTGGGTAGGACTTCAAGAATCTGTCTCAGAAAACAAAAAAAAATTAATACTGCATTTTATAGTTTTCTTGTTCCATAGTTCCTTCCACCCTTAGAAAAATGAAAGAAACTGTTCCATGAAAGTTGATTTTAGAAGTAGCCTGGAGTCCCTCCGAGACCCACAAGTGGTATGTAGCCACAGAAAAAGCAGTAGACATGCAGAGAGGGAAGAGCTGACTCAATGTCTTTGTTCTTCATCCCTCAGGTTTTTGCCCAAGACGGCTCTGGAACTTAACGGGGTTCCCATGACCCCTGCAATTGCTTCCAGTCAGCAATGAAAGGGTTATCAGGTAGCCGCAGCCACCACCACGGGATCACCTGCGAGTCAGCCTGTGATTCATTGTCACACCACTCAGACCACAAGCCGTATCTGCTGAGCCCGGTGGACCACCACCCTGCGGACCATCCTTACTACACCCAGCGGAATTCCTTCCAGGCCGAGTGTGTGGGTCCCTTCAGTGACCCACTGGCCAGCAGCACCTTCCCACGCAGGCACTACACCTCGCAGCAGGAGCTGAAGGACGAGAGTGCCCTGGTGCCACGCACACTGGCCACCAAGGCAAACCGCATCCCTGCCAACCTGCTGGACCAGTTTGAAAGGCAGCTGCCCCTCAGCCGGGATGGCTACCACACGCTACAGTATAAGCGCACCGCTGTGGAGCATCGCAGTGATAGCCCCGGCCGCATCCGGCACCTAGTCCACTCGGTCCAGAAGCTCTTCACCAAGTCACATTCCCTGGAGGGGCCATCCAAAGGCAGTGTCAATGGAGGCAAAGCCAGCCCTGATGAGTCGCAAACTGTGAGATATGGCAAGCGCAGCAAGAGCAAGGAGAGGCGTTCAGAGTCCAAGGCCAGATCCAATGCGTCCAACACCTCCCCCACCTCTCCAAGCTGGTGGAGCTCAGATGACAACCTGGATGGCGATATGTGCCTCTATCACACGCCCTCGGGTGTGATGACCATGGGCAGGTGCCCTGACCGCTCTGCTTCACAGTACTTCATGGAAGCCTACAACACCATCAGTGAACAGGCAGTGAAGGCTTCCCGGAGTAACAATGACGTCAAGTGCTCCACGTGTGCTAACCTGCCAGTCAGTCTAGATGCCCCACTTCTGAAGAAGAGTGCCTGGTCCTCCACTCTTACCGTGAGCAGAGCCCGAGAGGTTTACCAGAAAGCCTCGGTGAACATGGATCAGGCCATGGTGAAGTCTGAGACATGTCAACAAGAGCGGTCCTGCCAGTATTTACAGGTACTATCTATGTTAAATGATAGATGTTGTGAAACTAACTGCTCCTAACTGGGTTATGTGGTCTTTGCTCTCGGGGTTTAGTCTTGACTCTATTCTGAACTGTGTATATGAACTCCAGCAGTTATCAATTCAGTGATTAATGGCAGCTCTCGGGAAAATTCAAGGAAGCACACTCTACCAGCTTCTCTTAAGATATTAGAAGTATGCATGCATTTTCCTTATTGCAGTGATTATCCCCAGCCAGCCCTGCTTCCAAGACACAGAAAACCAGGGTGATGCCCTGCAGAGGTGGAAACAGAAGGAGGTAGTTTGGAGTCCTGTTAAGCACAGCTGCAGGAGCCCAGGACAACAGAGGAGAGGAGGGTGAAGGGAGACACCAGAGCAGTAAAATACAATTAGTGTCAGCATGTAAATCCCACACACAGCCTCCAAGGCAGGCTGCTCTTCCCTTTCCACTCTGCTCGTTTCTCCTTCTGCTTCCAGTTGACTTAAATGAGATTCACCTGGATAAAAATATCGGCGGGGTCAGCAGGGTTACCTTTCCTCTAGTACTGTTTCTCCTGGGACACAAGGTTCCACATAATGACCCGCATGGTTTTCCCTCCTTTCAGATCATCTGTGTTTTTTCTGTCTTTCCTGATGTCCCCATCTTTCAGTGCAAGTTTCTACTAGACTTTAAAAGCATCATGCCATAATCATCTCCATCCTCTCCTTCCAAAGAACTACAAGAAAAAATTCTTCCAGTAGGAACGTGGTCATTTTTTCCCCCATTAAACTCTTTCTGATAAATACAGCTTTCTTGGGAGTACCTACCCTGAGCCCTGAGAACATTCTAGGCTGACAGTCCTGAACAAGGACAGGACCATGCCCAAACTTTAGAAGAAGCTACCACATCATAAACACATGTTAGTATTTCCCACTTAAAGTAGGATTGTCTAGCTTACTGTATAAGTGTATAAATAAACTTCAAAGAAATTTTTCAATGCTTGAGGGCTCTGGCTGCTCTTGTAGAGGGCCCAGGTTCAGTTCCCAGCACCCACATAGCAGGTTTGCAACCACCTGTAACTCTAGTTCCAGATTGAGCACCCTCTTCAGGCACCAAGCACACACAGAATACACATACATTATTGCAGGCAAGGAACTATTAATAATCGTCAAGTTAAAAGGATCATCTGACTTACTTTGTATAGAAAAGTGAACTCAAAGGCTTAATGGGTTACACTGTTAAAATGTTGCAAAAATGGGCATAGAACTGAAGTCTCTTCGAAAGAAATGACCATGATAAGGTCCGCAAGCTAAAGGTTTAGAAATTATTTAAGCACATAAATTTTATCCAGTATTGAAAATGGAGTACTCTGATTAAAAAATAATAATAATAATTGTCTTAAAGGTTGAGTAAAGAAATAAAGGTGTCCGAGAAATGGGCATGTTTTCTATGGAAAGGCTCTGTAGCTAATGACTGTTATGTCCTGTGCTGTTGTAAGTCATAGTGTGACATGAGAAATGAGAATGAAGACTTAAGAAGGATGCTGTTTGTGGATCCAACACTAGCCATTGTTAGTCATGGAATGCTTACTTATACTTTTACAACAGTTTTTCTTCTTCCTTGAAACTCATTTCACTGTCTTTTTTTATGCCTTTTAAAGCTGAAATCTCAAAAGTGGTCAAGTGTGCAATGGTAGAGAAAGGAAGAAGAAAGTGGATATGAACTGCAGAGTCACTGTGTGCTAGACACTGGTGAACATGGTCCATCTTCAAGATGGAAAAGACTACTCACAATAGAAGAAACTGAGGCTTTGAAATGGTGAGGGACTTGGAGGTTATAGAACTGAAATTTGGGCTTATTCCTACTGCATGCCAAAGCTAAGTATGAAAGTGAAGAAGAAGAAATATAGTTTTCAAAATAATAATTTTGAACATTCTTAGGTAACATGAAATGTTTAAAATCAAAGCGTGGGATTTAATACAATCATGTCAGGGGATCTCACATTTTAATGCCTGGAAACCTCTGCTTTCAATTCATTTATCTTCCTTAGGTTAGTTTTTAAAAGTAATATATTGAAGAAAGCTATAAAGAAAACTAACATGGAGCCACCAGTAACCGCACATCACCCAGCTAGAAACACTAATTATAATAGAGCTCATACACCCTTCCCAGCCCCACCTGGCTACATAGAACATCCGCACCTTTTTTAGTCTTGAACATTTTCACACTCTTGAAATTGTTAAAAGTTCATATGTTCTTTCATACCTTGGCAATAATTAATCCTGAGCCATGTTTATCCTTTTAAATATGCACTAAAATATGCATTGCAACTTATTTAATACATTTATTGAGTCCCTATTCTGTGCAAGGCCTTCAAGCAGAAAACATAACAATAAGTCTGTGTTTCAAAGAGGTTACGGGTGATCTTGTTAGTAAACAATCAATATGGAGAACGGTAACCTCTTTGTGTTCTCTGCGCTAAGGTTGGCTGTTCTTACACAGAAAGGGAGGAAAGAACTAAATGTTCCTTTAAAAGGAGGATTAGGTGATGCCTCCTGAGAACTGAGTTCTAACAATTCTCTTGCTTCTAGAAAGAATCCGACATCTTGTGGATGCCCTTCTCAAAAAATAATATTGGCCAGCTTCTATAAGCTTTTGTGGGATAATTTCAAGTATGAACTCATCCTTGAAGCAAATTTGGAGAAAGATAAAGAGTTGTTTTGTGCTGTTCCCTAGTAATATTAGTGTAGGTGCTGATTTAAAGCCGGATTTACAGTCATAGTTAGCGCCACCATCACAAGGTCTAGTGGAGTAAGCTAAACCAGCCCACTTTAGAGGAACACTGGGCTTTTCTTCCCTATTTGCCACTAACTGGTGACGTTGCTGGAGCCATCCTGCAGATTCTGGAGTCTGCTTCATCTGCTCAGAAACAAGACACTTGGTTCTAGAAGGGCCGTACTCTCTCTACACAATTTTAAATTCATAAATTGAGTATTTCAGTGTACTAATTAGAGCAATTTTCAAGAGCTGGAAGGCCTGTAGCTCTCGATTCATAAATGCTTGCCAAAAGCAGATGCTTCTCAAATGTTACTTAATTTGTTCTTTGAAAATTTTAAAGGCATTTCACACAGAAAAAAAAATAGACTTAGAAAATTATGTTGAATAACTTGACCAAGGAAGGGCACACAGCAGTATACTGAGCCAAAACCGATTCTTTCCTCTTGCAAACTGAATTCTTTCCATGCACCAGACTGAATCCTCTCATGTCTTTTACATGTTAAAAACCATCTAAATCTCATTTAACACACAAAACAATTTTGAAAAATACTATTTGCTTTAACTTTTTTCAGAACTTTTTCTCACACAAAAATGGTTTCCATTATTTTCATTCTTTTGCCTAAAGCTTTGGATCCTATTCGTTTTCTTTCCCCCCACCTCTGCCCCTACCCAAGAAGTCCTCCTTTGCTCTAGCTTTGTAGACAAAGCTGGCAAAGCTGAGACACAAAGAATGCAGAGTATGCAAGGCAGCCAACAGCTGACCCCGGGTCTGTCCAGTTCTGCGGTGTGTTTCAGCCATAGATGTATTTTATTTTACTATTTTTCTTAGTTTGCATCAAATTCATGTGTGTATTGGACCTGCAATGTGTCCGTGTCATTAAGAGAATGTGAATGTGAACTCTGACTACCAGTGGAAAGAAAAGCAAAATTTCTGATTTGATTAAAAACTAAATTAGTATCCACTAATTAATATTAATTGGTGAAAACTAATTCACTAATTGATGTTGATAAATAAGTATTCAGTAGATAATAGAACTTAAATACTAAAATGCCTTTTGTCTTTCTCTCAGCTTGATCTTAGTGTTGCTCATTGCTGGGACTGTGTAAGAGGTGAGGGGGTTTGTGTATCTAGCCTTTGGCCATCAAGGATTCACTTGTAGTTTCTGTACATTTCAATCAATACACTCAATGGGTACCATGTGCTCACTCACAAGCTGTTTTAGTTAATTAAAAAAAAAGCTCCCCTTTTTCCCAATATTGTTATTTTTAAATGTCAAGAATCAGATGTCTGCTGTTGAGAACTATTGTACCGTTGCCAGTGACTGCCTGTATCAGGGCTTGGAGCAGGAGCATGGATTTGAAGACATTAAAACTGTTTAATTCTCAGTTGAGATGTGGTTGGCTTTTGTACATTTGGAATAGAGCATTTATGGCACATCTCAGGGTAAGTGCTAATAGCTAAGTAAACAGAATAGGCTGGGAGGAGGGTTGTTTTTCTTTTTTTTTTTTTTTTTCTTTTTCAAGTACAATTCTTGGTTGTGTTTATGCCTCTTTATATAAACGTTCTGTGTCGAGTGAGTGGCATATTAAGCCATTCAGAAGAGAAAGATTTTTAGATTTCCAACTGTTCACCTAAGAAGAAGGGGGGAAAAAAATCTTTCGAATCCTGTGTTTAGCATTCATCCAGCAGCAGAAACAGGAAAGGGAAAGGGAACCCTCTCCTCTCCCGAGAGAAGTAGAGAGACACACAGAGGGAGCGAGAGAGCACAGACAGGGACCGAGGAAGCCAGCGCTCCCAGAGATGAAGCTGTAGACAGCAAAATGATCGACCTTTTTAAGGCTGAGTGGGTTTCTTCAGTTTGTGTGCAAGTTTCCAGAAATGGAAGGACTGACCAGGTTTGGGTATAAGTAACTCTTTTATTACTTTTTGTGTGATGGATGTCAGTAGTTGCTTTTGAAGGGATTTTTGCAAAGAGGGGGGAGTGTATGGATAGTTTGGTTGTTTTGTTATATTCTTTCGTCTCTATAAATAATGTCTGGCATGTCGGAAAGAGCTGACAAGCTAATGTATGTACAGATGATAAGAAACAGGTGAAGACATCAGGTGCCTACAAGTCATAGTGAGCAGAGGCTCCCTGAAATTCTGTTTCTCACGGTCCTGGAGTACATGTTAAGAGGCTGGAGAATGCTGAAGGGCTGGTGATGCTAATGCTGTCGGTCATTTTTCTGAACAAGAATCCTCAGCACTTAGTGGTCTTTCTCAGAATTTAAATTTGTGGATGATGGAATTTTTTTTTCTTTTTTGGAATGGCTTTTGTTTTTGTTTTATCTGTTTCCTGCATGAGATACCACAATGATCTTTAAAGAAGTATTCCTAGCCAATGTGAGCTCACGGTCTTATTTTAAACTACAGGTTCACTATGTTTGAAATCTCTCTCAAGACTGTTTCCATCTTTCCCAGTGGGAGATTTGTTGTTTTGTTTGTTTTTGTTTTATTGAAGCTGAGGATTTTTTTTTCTTTTCTTTCCTCCTGTTTTAAAACAATTTAAGTTATACTAATTCAGTTTTAACTATTTCATACAAATTTTATACCACTGCCAATTCTGCTTAGGACTTTGCTAAGTGCTGTGTTTCCCCACTGCCTCATCTAAAAACCTTATCAACCACACTAACAGTTTATTTTTAATTGGTATTGCCAAGGACCTTGAGTCCATTTCATAGTGGCTCATACAACCCTCTTATTATTTTTCATCTTAGTAGAGATTCCTCTCCCACAGAGAGACAGAGGTGAGGCTTTACTCTGATGGATGCTAACTGTGAATGTGGAGGCCATGACCACCCACAGGACCCCGGGAATTCTGCTGCCCTCTGTCCTCTGCTTTAATTCTCTGTTCTTCTTTCACTATTGCCTCCATCTAGCTAATAGGGAGAGAAAAACAACTGGCACCCTGAGAAAAATCAGGAGTCCAGACAGCCTTAGCAGTGGGAGACAGAGACATCACAATTTACGAGCTCTTAAAGGAACTTCATGATTCTTGGCCAGCAGCTCTGCTTCTGATACCACTGCTAACAGCATGAAGAGCACCTGGTGAGCCACAGCCAGAGCTTTCTGTGTACATTCACTTACCTCATCAAATTTCAACCTGCGAAGGAAAGAAGCAGCATTGCTTAGGAGAGTGGGAAAGTAAACAATCCAGCCTGGAATCTCTCAATGGCCATGGACTGGGTTTCTTTTTTCTACTCTCCCTTAAGACTATAGTTAAAGATAACAACTCAGATTTCACCATGTGTTTTGGAGATTCATCTTTAAACTCCAGCACATTATGGGACTTATCAGAGTGACTGTGAATGGTAGAATACATCGGTGTCTTGTTCCAGGGCAGGGGTACCACACTGGCTTTGCAATTACGTTATATTTTTTTTTATTTTGGGGTTCAGTGTATTTTAGTGGATCATTGTGAGTTAGAGTTCAGTGAAATCAATATTTCAATCAATTAAGCTCACTGTTATTTTTCTCATTTTGGAAAAATGTGTGTTGCTAGGGTCTATGACCACAGAGCTCAGGCAGAGTTGACTCATGTGGAACTGCCATCTAATATGGGTCTAAGACACAGAAATCTCAAATTCCATATGTTTCAAAATAGCAATACCACCTAATAGATTTTTTTTGCCATTAGCCAGAGAAGTTGGATAGAGGAGGGAAAGATCTGTGTTTCTAGGTATAACTAGTTTAAATAGTTTACATTAAACTATGTGACTTTACTGTAACATGTATTATTCATCTGAAAAGTTAAACCCATACCTTTGTCAAGGGGAAAGAAAGCACTTATAGCTTTTCTTATAGGACTCAATGACCTGTCTTTCAAGATCATCTTTCCTGGCCCCCACCAGCAGGCCAGGAACTGCCACATAACACAGGGAGCATTTTTTTCTTCTGTGTATGTGAGTGTTCATCTATGCTCTTAGACTAGAATTACAGTAGAGAAGCACTGTAATTTCTTTCAATGAATGATTCCTAGTTGTAATGATTTCCAAGCTAGTTGATTCTCCAGCACCTGAGCCCTCTCTGTTTGTAACTAAAAGATGATGGCATAGAAGTTATTTGATTAATGTTAACACAATCAAAATAGGTAAAGGGGAAAACATTGTATAGGAAGGTATCATATAGTCCTCATGTTTCTTTGAACCAATTTCTTATTTCTACTATTTTTAATTCTTTTGAAGATTACCCACATGGAAAAGGAAGACCTCTTTTGATGCTCTGATACTGCAAATGTAAAAAAAAAATTCACAGTTTGCCTTTAAAACTGTTTTTCTTCATTTGATAAAGCTTAATACTGTGCCATACTTTGTGTGTCTGAGCCACACACTAAAGTTTCTAGGGAAGCTCATCGTATTAGAGCATTGTTCCTGCTCACTCAAGAGTTTCCCATCATTGTTCTTGATGAATTAGAAAAGCTAAACTCACTCTTGTGAAACCAAAAAACCTATCAATGAAGCATAGTGAGTGTTACTGTGTACACAGGTATAGGATCTAACCCTCACCTCCTCCTTGACAACTAGGCACCCACACTTCTACATAATACATTCCTGCTTTTGATGTCTTTGATCTCTGATGAAATCTTATCTCTTTTAAATGGACCACTTCACAAAAGCCATGGAAGAACAGGTATGAAGTAAGGAACCTACCCCCCACACACACACACACATACATACACACTTTTTTTTTTCATTGAACCAAGTTTAAAAAAAAGTTATTACTTTTACAGTCTTATTTTAGATCATTAATCTAGTCATGTCCTTGACTCTCTTGTGTGATGACAAGGCCAGTGTCAGTCCTTTTAATTCAAAGACATATTCAACAACCATGAAAGAAAATGTCTTCTGTTCTGTGAAGCCTTTGAAACCCCACAATTTAATATATATTTTCAGGATTGTCTAATACCCCGATTTAACTGTCTAGGAGCTTAACATCTTATTTTTATTCTCTTCTAAATTGTCCTTTTCTGAATAACAGAATGTTCCTCATTGGAACATCATCTTACAAACCTCCTCATTCACAGTGTTTTTCTAAGTCTGGATTCTATAGATTCCTATTACTTTATGTAGTGACCATCTTAGAAAAGAAACTTCTGGAATTATTTAGTTCTGCTCTTTTCAAATGACAAAAGGAAATGCCTTGACAAGATCTGTCATCTCAGAAGAGACCTCCACTGGCAATCTTTCTGCTGGATGGCCTGTGTTCTCTATTTCCCACTGTTTCTCACATTCTGCTAAAGCCCGGAGGCTCTTTTGAAATTCTGACTGATACAGTCTCATTACATTCTTTGGAAGCAATGAGGTCAAAGTGGCAACAGGAGAGTGGTCTGGGAGTGGCATGAGATGCATGTTTGTGCTTTAAAAGTCTCATAGACGTCAAAGATATTTGTCAGCTAAATAATTATCTGCAATTTGTAACTCTGGAGTCATATTGTATTTTTAGTTATTATTCGTGTGTGTGTGTGTGTGTGTGTGTGTGTGTGTGTGTGTGTGGTGTGTATGTGATGCCTGTGTGCAATGCCTATGTGTGCATGCAAGTTCACATGTGCCACACATGCAGGTGGAGACCAAAGGACAGCTTCTGGGCGTGTGTTCTCTCCTTTCTCCTTCAGTTCCAGGGGTTGAACTCAGGCTGTCAGGTTGCACAAGTGCCTTTATCTATTGGATCATCTGACTAGCCCCGTGCTCAAATTTTTAACTCTTATTCCCAGTCCCTCCAAAAAAATGTATATATTTCTCCTGTTACACATTGATCCTTTTTGCATCCTAATGGCTTTACCTGGGTGGACTATGATCCACAAGTGGACAAGCAGAGCAGAATAGATCTATTGTTGGATATGGGATCTTTATGTCCAATTCTTATTAAAGTGCAGGATCTGGATTCTGAATACTGCATGCTTCTCTGTAGCATTTTCCATGCCTCAACTGTCTATGGTTTCAAAGGAATATGTGATATAACACACACACACACATACAAGGCATACATAAATTACACACACTCATAATAATAATATGTAGGATATTATGTTGGAAACAAGGAGAACAAACATTAAATCAGGGCAATTGCACAGAAGCTAACAGAACAGTACACAGGAGAACCAAAAGGCTGAAGTGAATCTCTTCACCATTGCATCCAAATTTAGAGAGTAGGTGACTGAGAAAAAAAGATCTGCCTGTAAGGTTGGAAAACATTGCCTGATACAAGACGAGATGTTAGGGGACAAGTGGCCACCACCATATCTCATGGAAGCCTGTAATGAACCATTTTTAATAGTCATATATCATTCATCTCCCTCTGTCATTGCAGTTCAGAGGTAGTTCCCATAACATTATGGGCACAAGAGTTACTTTGAAGGAGTCTGTTAAGTTAGGATTTCTGGCATCAACCCAGGAGATTCTGATGGCATACATCTGGAGTGATTCCATTAGATCCTATCCAAGAATCTCAAGTAACTGAGTTCCAGGAAGCTATAGGCTTAGTATCTCATGTACTTTCCTGTAGGAGGCAGTGGAGTCTAACTGATGGAAACATGGGTTTTACATGCTCAGCCAAGCTTTGATATTATCACCAGCTTTCTACATCAATAGACTCCCTCTAACCAATGCCTCCATTTCTTAACCTGTAAAATGGGCATGAAGATATGACTGTTTGTTTAGGGTGCTAGGGATAAAAATTGAGGGTTTAGAGAAGTCAATTAAAATAAGTATCAAAGATTTTCAAAGTATGCATGTTCTGCCATGAATATGCTTTGAATCTTTTCTTTGTGTTATATATCATAGCATAACACTTTTTTTTCTTTTCTGTTTTGCTCGCATAGGCATGTCTGATTCCATGGACAACGAAAACCTCTTCCCTACCCAACCCCTCTCTCCTCCTACCCCATGTGAGATAATGATATATCTTACCCATGAGGAAACTTTCTTATCAGGTGCCAACTAAAAACATAAAGCATGTGACTGTCAGTGAGAACAATACAAAGGGCCAGGTCAGATATCGTAGCCTCAGCAGAGCAGATTTTCACATGGCATGGCATTTGCCAGTGGAAAACAGTTCCAGCCTGTTCAAGTGTTTGCTCACATGAGCCTTGCATTTACTTTTACAGTGTTAGTCTGCCAACCCCTCACTGGCAAATCAGCAGGATGAGTTTAATGAACAGCAACAACTGTGAGATATGTCTACAAGGGAACTCAACACACCCTTCCATCATATCCATTATGGATTTAACTTATTCTCTGAGAAGTATTTCTTTCATGGCAACCAGACAGGTATGAGCTTCATAACAACTGAAGGGTAGTGGCAGCAGGTGCTAGACCGTTATCCTTCATTGCTCCTGCTCAAGGGCCTTGACTACCCTTCCCATTCTGTGAAGCTGGGTGCACTATTCTTTCAAGACTGTAGAATTCCCAAAAATAAACACTTGCTGAAGGCAGGTCCCTCTCAGGACCTCCTCCTCCACAGGACCATCAAAAGCCCAGGCTTTTCTCAAAGCCATCTGTCTCCTGGCAGTCAGCCCTAAGCCTTCCTACCACACCGGCTTCCTGTGATCACCCAAACAGTGAAAGCAAAGCCCATGGATGCTCACAGAACTTTATGGATTTGTTTCCTGGCTGTAAAAGGTTAAGCAAATGATTTAGTTTTGTTGTTGCTGTTATTAAAATGAAGGTAAATGACGATAGAGATTGTTCTCTAGTCTTAGCAGGACCATTAGGTCATGGGGACCTGCAGTCCGTTGTTAGAAATCCACCTATTTGCCCCGTGTTCCATGGGCATCCATCTAGCTCACAACCCTTCTGTCCAGGATTAGCTGTAGAGAGAAGTGTTCCTCTTTAAGATTCCCTTAAGGGTTTCAGTGACTTATAATACTTGAAGAATTCATGGAGTTTTTCATTCTTTCCTTTCCTAGTCTCTCCTTAATAGTAGAAGTTTAGCTGGCTTCTGTGTAACTCGGGGTGTCAGGAAAAGTAACTGTCATTTGTTTGCAAATGAAACCTGAGCTTTCTGCAAACGACTCCCCTGCAGAATCGTTCCCCCATAACACTCCTCCAGCCTTCCCGTCGATTTTAGATGTTTCCTGTTCTCCCACATCTTGGAAATATTCCATAGCACGCTGAGCAGACACTTTTAGTCAAAAATGCCTATAAATAGCTGATTTCCCCCCCCCTTCAAACTGCCTTTTCTTTGAGGCTTCCACAAAGAAGGTGAAACGAATCCACCAGAAACAAGAGTTCTCTGTGAGGGATGTGTGGTGAGGCTTATGGAAAATCAGATCCATAGGCCGAGAATTGTTGTGTAGGTTGCTCTTCCATATTTAACTTGTGCAGTCACTGCACAGAAAAAATGAAAAAGAAACGTTTTATTTTGTGCCAGGTGATCTCATGAACCAAACAAGCAATCAAATATGTCTCCTACAGACTTTAATGCTTTGAAAATATGTACTTGGACATTCATGCTATTGAAGCCAACTGTTACTTTTCAGATTCAATTTGTAGGTCTCAATAACCAATCCCTGTGGCTATTCCTGAGTGGGGAATTTGAAATTGATCTCATGTCTCTTCCAACCTGTCGTTACTGACATATCTTCAACTGGCTAGCCAGCCTAGAGTCTTGTCTCCTGAGCCCTGACAACCATCACCATCGCCAGGCTTGCCGAAATAGGAGTTAGGAAGTCCTTGGAAGGCTGTACCTGTGTTGAGGGAGACCTTAATATCTTCCTTCACTAATTTTACTAAAAACAGGCCTCAATCCGAAATGTGGGGTTCATCCTACCGTGCCCTCCTTCCAGCTCTCCCTCCCTTGCACACACACCTCTAAGGAGAGAGAATGGACCCCAGTAATGTTTCCCTCTTCTCTTGCTTCATCTTCTCCCTCCCTTCCCACTCTTTATTCTATTGCAGTTTGAGATAAAAGACTTGCCCAAAGTCATCTGTTTACAGACTGAGTTCTGGAAGGATCCCTCTGTCATATAGAGCTATGGAGCAGTAACAATTGCAAAGTCTTCCTTGACTCCTCCTATGTGGGGTAACACTCCTTCCTTGGTCACATGAGAGGAATCCTCCAACCGCCCTGGTGATTTGCATGCTGAGGAAATGCTGTCTTGTCTTCATGTCTTGGTTCTTTCATTCCAGTCACATGCTGTCTAATCTCATTGTAAACCATAGCATGTGGCATCTCCCTTTTTAATTTTTCTCATGTTTAAAAATGTTTATAACTAAGTAAATTCAGTTGGTGTATGTGTTTGGGTACAGGGCCATGGAGTGGAGTGTGGGAATCTGAGAAGGTGCTACATCCTCAAAAAAGAGAAATACACCTTCCTCTACCAACTGCCAATTGGCTCCTTAGTAAAGGGTAGGGCTGGAGATCATCTGGCTCAACTCTATTCAGACTTCATATCAGAGAGCACACCAATAACAGAAACAGATTCATGACCTACAGGTCACACAGTCTTCCAACTTACTGTGTATACTCTGATTATCTTAAGTGTGTTCACAGAATTGCCAACCACCACCACAATTTCAGAACATTTTATCACTCATGGAAGGTGTTACAGGACTGCTCAGTCACTCTCCACCCCACTCCCACCCAGGCTCCCTCTGCCATCACCTAGCTACAGATGCTCACTTGCCTTTCTACTTTTCTGTCTCTGTGTTCCTATTCTGGAAATAATTGTTATTTCTTTAATTTAACTATAATTAGACAATGCCTCCACATTTCCCCAACCTTTGCTAAGTAACATTCAGCTCACTACTTCTATGAAATATACTCTTTCAGATTCCATGTATGTGTAAGATCATGATTTAGCCTTTCTGTTCCTGAGCGGTGTTCTCTAGACTTACATGCCTTATTGCAGATGACGGGATTTTACTCTTTCTATGGCCATTGTATGTCTACCATATTTCTTTTATTAGTTTATATGTCAATGAGCATCTTAGATATTGTGAGTATAATAATAATATATAATAATCAGTGCTTTGAGGATCTGTTTTAAACACAGAAAATTGTATGTTGAAGTTTCAGTGATTCACTGATCGTGTGCAGAAACACTACTATGGCATCTCCACTTTTAATATTTTAAGGAAATCCCATACTTTTTATGGTATCTCTCCTAATTTATATCCTCACCAAAAATATAATGTTCCCTTTCTCCCTGTTTTTGCTGACATGTCATATATGGGCTTTTTGGTGATATTAACTATTCTAGCAGATATGAGGTGTGACCTCAATTCACTTTTATTTGCATTCATCTATAATTAACACTCCTGAACATTTTTAATACCTTTTGCTACTTTCATATCTTCTTTTGAAAATATTGGTCTTTTTTCTCATTTCCAAATGGGATTATTGGGTCTGTTTCCTCCTGGGTATTTTAGTACCTTACAGGTTCTGGAAGCTAACTACGTGTCAGACAGCTGCTTACAATCTCTCTCTCTCTCTCTCTCTCTCTCTCTCTCTCTCTCTCTCTCTCTCTCTCTCTCTCCCTTTAGTAGATTGCCTCAACACTTTTGAACATGTTCTTTCCTGTTAGTCAGCTGTAATCACATTTCTCTTTTGTGTTTTTTGTTGTCTATTCTTCTGGGATTATGTCACAAAGGTCATTGTCTAGGTCAATGTAAAGGTGTCTCTCCGAATTTTTTTTCAAGTCATTTCACAGTTTTGAAAATAACATTTGGGATTTTTAATCTGTTTTCAGCTAATTTTAGAGAAAGGTCTATATTGTTCTATCTGAATATTCACTTGTGGTCCCCATTCCTAGATCCTCTGTCAGTACCAGCTGTGTCTAAGTTCCTGGGCTTATTACTGACCTTCTGATCTAGTGTGTGTTTTCATGTCCGTGCTTTGCTGTCTCGTGACCCAACTTTCACCACATCACATGGGAAGAGAACAGTGAGCTTCCATTTTCACCCAATTTTTCAAAAGAAAATTTAATTTCTTCATTGACCCATTTGTTATCTGAAAGCGTTTCTAGAACTTCCATGTATGTCTACATTTTAAAGTCAGGCAATGTACCTCCATCTTTGTTCTTTTTGATCAAGATTTCTTTGTGCATTGGAGATTTTTCTGGTCCCACACAAATTTCAGAATTGCTGTATTCTGTTTCTCTGAAAAGTATTATTGGTGTTTTGATAAGAGTTGCACAGAATGTGCAGATCGCTTTAAGCAGCAAGAAAATTAAACAATATTTATACGTCGGATCCATTGAACATCAGATCTTTGTACTTATTTGTGTGCAAGTGTGGTTTTTTATTGCAGTTTCTAAGTGAGGGACCCTTTACATAAATTTATTCCCAAGTATTACTTTAGCTATTGTGAGTGGACTGTTTCATTTTTTTTAATGATTAAACTGATCATGTGCAGAAGTATTACTAATTTATGTTTGTTGGTTGTTGTTTTTCTGCTGAAATATTACTGAATTCTAACAGTTCTTTGAGGGATCTCTAAGGTTTTCTATATATGACTATGTCAACTGCAAATGGGGACAATTTAACTTATTTTCTTTCCAGTTTGGATGCGATCATTTCTTTCAGGTGGTTTCTGTGGCCAGGAATTGTAACCCTGTGTTGAATAGACGATGTTGAGGAACCTCTTCCAGATCCTTGTGTTCCATATAATGGCTGTCCCTTGTCATAGTCTCTGTTCTTGTGACATGTAGGCCCTCTTTACTTAATTTATTATAACATTTTATTATGAACGGATTTTGACTTTTATCTTTTTTGTTTTTCACCTATTGAAATTATAATAAGGTTTATGTCTAATTTTGCCAATGTGGGGTGGGTATCACGGTCATGGATTTCATGTATTGTGGCATCCTTTCTTGCATGTGTAGGAAGAATCACACTCTTTCGTGATGAACAATCTGTGTAATATGCTGTTGTTTTTCACATGATAGAAGTTTGTTAAGAAATTTTTCCATCTGTATTTCTCAAGGATGTCAAAGATTTGTTGTTCACTGATTGATTGATTGATTGACTGATTGATTGATTGGTTGATTTGGGACCTTATAAGAAAAGTTTCAAAACAATCCATATGCTTTAACTGAAACAATTTGAAAAGAATTGGTTGTTCTTTGTATGTTTAATTCAACAATGGCACCATTGTGGTCTTACCTTTAGAAATAATTAGTCATGAGAGATTTTTATTAATAATTTACTCAACTTGTAAATGTGCTATGCATTTTTTATTTCTTTATAATCTAATGGTAGGTTATGTCTGCAGGAACTCATCAAATTCTTCTTGGGTTATCCACATTGTTATAATAACTGTCTCCGTTACTTTTACTGTTGTCATGACAAAATATACTGACAAAGGGGATGGGGACTTAATTTGTCCTGCAGTTTCATGGTAAGAAAGGCGTGGCTGCTCACATTGCATCTACTGTCCAGTAGAAAGTAGAGAATGTTCATATACAGATCGTTTTCTCCTTTTTATACAGTCTGTGCCCGCAGCCAGGATAAGGTGGGTCTTCCTATCTCAGTTAGTATAATCTTCAGTATCCCTCTGCTACAGGCCAAGGTTTGTCTCACCAGTGATTGATTCTGTCTTCACCATCAATTCTTGCTGTCACAATATTCTACTATCATACTTTGTGCCTCTGCTGTATTTGCTGCGTCTTCTCTGCTTTTATTCAGTCTCTGAACTTATTTCAATATTCCACCTTCTTCTAGCTAAGTACTTATTGGCCTTATAGTCATTACTTTGGCATGTGGCCTTGCATTATTTTCCTAGTCTGTATTTTATCTATTTCTGCTTCTATATTTATGTTTTCTTCCTTCTGCTCATTTTGCTTGATCTGTTTTTTTTCTATCTCATTACTTTCTTGAGGTCCAGTATTAGGCTATTTATTTGAAGTCTTTCTTTTCATTAAGATGTTTATCATTTTAGTCTTAGTTTCTATAACTTCTTTGCATACACCCTGTCTTAGTTACTGTTCTGTGGTTATGGAGTGACACTATAACTAAGACAACTTATAAAAGGAAGCATTTAATTAAAGGCCTGCTTACAGTTTCAGAGAGTTAGTCCATGAGTATCATGGCAGACAGCGTAATGGCAGGTAGGCAGGCAGGCTGCAGAGCAGGAGCTGAGAGTTTACATCCAGATCTCCAGGCAGCTTTAGGAGAGCTGGAGCAAGACTGTCTCTAGCATGGGCTTGTGAAACCTCAAAGGCTTCAGATCAGGACAGAGCCCCTCCCACCTACCAATCAAACCATGACACATCCCACAGATTTTTGGAATAGTATACTTCTATTTTCACTTGTCTAAATTTTTTTCTCTCTTTTCCTTTTAATTTCTTCAGATGACCTATTGGCTAATTGGAAGCATGTTATTTATTTGTGTAATTTTTACAACTCTTCTTGTTACTTATTTCTAGTTTTTGTGATTGGAAAAGAGAAAATGTAATTGTAGTTCCTTACCGTTGTTAAGACTTGTTTTAAAGCTGAGGAGAAATTCTCCTGGCGACCGTTCCACATAGACTTAAATATGTGGGTCCTGTGATTGTGGAATGGAATGCTCCTTAGGAACACAGCTTAAATCTACTGTCTTGTTGATGGTTTTCTGTCTGGAAAACATTGCAGAAACAGGAGTGGTGATGTTCCCTGATATTCTTACATGATACTCCCTGTTACTACTTACTTTGTCTATTTAGGGGGTCTGATGTTAACTGGATGTATTATTTTTCTACATTTTATTAGCATACAATTTGTTGTTGTGGGAATTTGGCCTTTTGGCCTAATGACCAATGGAGTAGAGTGGGCTGGCCCAGTGGGTGCAGTCTTCTGTTAGGCTACTTGATGCCTTAAGAATGGATGGGGAAGGGTCAGGGAACACCTTGGATGATGGGAGGCTTCTTGACACCATGGCTCAGTGACCTAGTTCAAACCTTTCCCTATCCCTCCATGGTAGACAAAGAGGCAGCAGCACCACTTAATTCTGTATTTATGCATGTGTTATATCCATTTCATTCTTCAATAAATAAGTCCTGATTCAAGATTTCCATGAACTGCCACAAGCATCCAGTAGCCTCAGAGAAGACCATGTTTATCAGGCCAACCTGCTCTATCCCATTGGTCTTTAGACCAAAAGGCCAAATTCTACAACATGTTGCATTTTCATAGCTTTGTTGATCCTCCCTGCCCCTCCCTTCCCACTCACAGTAGTCTCTTTCTGGTCATACCACATGTTTTCTATTAACCTCCCTTTCCCAAAGAAATATTTATTCACCAGACCTGGTGGCTCACACCTTTAAGACCAGCACTTGGGAGGCAAAGGAAGGAAGATCTCTCTGAGTTGGAGGTCACCCTGGTCTATATAGAAAGTTCTAGGGCAACTTAGACTACAAAGTGAAACCTTATCTCAAAAGAAGGAAGGAAAGAAAGAAAGAGGGAGGGAGGGAGGAAGAAAGAGAAGGAGGGAGGGAAGGAAGGAAGAAGGGAGGGAAGGAGGGAAAATATTTTGGAGGCAAGGGAGATGGCCGAGAGGGTAAAGCATTTGCTGTCTAAGTGTGAAGCTCAGAATTCAGATCCATCCAAATGGCATAAAAATCCAGATGGACACTGATGGCTCGCCTATAATCCCAGCACAGCAGAGGAGATAGAGGATACACCCCAGAGCCAGGTGACTAACCCAACTACTCAAAACAATGAACTCTAGGTTTGGGAGAGACCCTGACTCAATGTATAAGGTGGTAAGCAATTAAAGAAAACACCTGACACTAACCTCAAGCCTCCATATGCATGGATATTCATTGCACATGCATCCCACATAGTCACAGGTACAAACATGCACAACACACACATGTACTTGTTTTTTTACTATTTCTCCGTCCCTCTGTCATGATCCCCTTTATACTTTCATGACCCATGCCCCAATCATTCATATATATATATATATATGAGATATACATATCATATATAAATATATATATAAAGTTAGGATCTGCATAGGAGAATAGAGTGTTTCTTCCTAAGGGACCTCACTTTTAATGTAAGAGTTTCCAGATCCATCTATTCCTTGTATATTTTAGAATTTCATTTTGCTTTATAAATGAATGCAATTCCATTATATATGTGCACTACATTTTGATTACTCGTTTATCTGTTGATAACTTGCTTCTATGAATGGAGTGAATATGAATATAGAATATAGACTCCTTTGGGTCTATTCTAAGGAGTATTGTGGCTGGTCATCTGATCATTCTATTTTGTAGTTTATTGAGATACCTTCACATTTATTTTCATAATGATATACTAGTTTATGCTCCCTCCAACAAAGGGCAAAAGTTTCTTCTTTCCACATATCTCCACATTGTCATTTGTTTTCATGATGAAACCATTCTACCGGAGTGAGATGAATTGTTAAAGTAGGTACAATTGCCACAATTTTTATTTCCCTAGTGGTGAAGGAGAGAGAGAGAGAGGGAGAAGAGAGAGAAAGGGAGAGAGTTGTACTTGTCTTTATGGGTACACATGTGCATGTCTGTTCATGTGGGTAGAGGCCAGAGATAAACATCAGGTGTCCTTTCGCACTCATTATTACTTTTTCGTCAGAGTTTCTGTGTGAGATATTTGATTGCTATGACAACATATCTAACAAAAGCCAGTTGGGAAAGAGAGAGTTTACTTTTGCTCACAATCCAAAGGAGCAGTTCATTATGGTGGAAAATTCACCATGCCAGGAGACACCTGATCCCATTGCATTTGCAATCGAGAAACAGGGACAGATGGCCATGTCCAGCTGACTTTCACCTTTGTTCCTAGTCCAGGACCCTAACCCAAGTAATGGTGGCACTACTTTCAGGATGGGTCTTTTTACTTTACTTAAGGTAATCTAGAGAATGCCTCACAGATGTTCCTAGAGGCTAACCTCATCTGTATAATTCTCCACAGGCACACTCAGAATATTATCTTCTAGGTGACTCTGGATTCCAGCAAGTTGATGATCATTGTTAATTGTCACAATCTTTCATTAACCATGGCATTTGATGTGGCTAAACTGGCCAACAAGCATCTAGAATCCACCTGTCTCCATTATGTCTTCTAGTGTTGGAACTATAGACATTCACACATTTTCATAGGCCTGAACTCAGATTTGTGCTTATTCAGCCAGCTGACAGAGTCCTCTCCCTAGACCCCAAAAATACTTCTAAAATATTTATTAGTCATTTGTGTGTTTTCTTTTGAGAACAATCTTTTAAGTTTGTTAGGCCATTTTTTGACTGGTAGTTTTTGGTTTTGTTTAATTTTTGCACTTCTCTTTATATTATGGGTATTAATGCCATATCTGACATACAGCTAAAGAAGATTTTTCTCATACTCCATAAACTATATGTTCTGGTTCCATTTGCTATACAAAGCTTTCTAACTTTGTGAAATTTTATTTGTCAGTTCTGGGAGTTTTTCTCTGTGCTATTAGAACCTATTTAAAGGGTTCCTATCTCAGCCTACACTAAGAAATATTTTCTTCCAGTAGCTTCATTATTTAAATTCAAGTCTTTGTTTTGTTTTGTTTTTTGATGCTTGTTTTTATGTTTGTTCTACTGGGTCTAGAAAGGTACAAGGAATTACTTTAATATCTTTATACTTAAGAAGGCTGCTTTATGTCCTTTAATCATACAAGGAGATACTGTCTTTTTTTTACATATTTACTGAGTGATCATAGGCTAATGTGATCATTTTGGAGAAGATTCTATGTAACTAAGAAGAATGTCTATTCCTTATGTAACAGGTGGGATCTCATTAGACATCTCTTGAAACCAGTTAATGTATGGTATAGTTTGTTTCTGAAATTTCTTTACAGATGTTAAGTTTGAAAAAAACTACCTAAGCATAATTATTAGTCCCAACTATCAACATGTCAGCACCTATATAACATTTTCTGCTTTCTTTAAGAAGAAAATGGGTTGGAGTTATGAGAAATAGTAGAGAGGCTATTGTATATGTAGAAACATTTGTAGATGTAGAAAAATAAAAAGACAGATATAAAAGTTCTTCCAACAATATAGAAGTTAAAACATGACAGCTTATTATTATTATTAAATAAAAATGACAGCCTAACATCATATATAATTTTAAATATCATAAAAATTGGAAGATAGCAAAACCTAAGCAACTTAAGTTTACAAGTTAAAATAGGCGATAACATAAAATAGAAGGCATTGTTCTGTGTCCTAGAGAATATTTTCTTTTTGCTGAGGTGGTATGGTTTCTCCTTCCATTTTCCTGTCATTGGTATCAATCTCTATGGCTTAGTCCAGTCTCCATGTTTACCTTTCAACAACCCAGACTTATCTGTCTGAATTTTCAAATAGCTTTCAATAAGCTGTTCACCAGCAGAGACTGTTAGTGCCAATCAGCGGTGGTATGGCTATGGTGGTCAGTCCCCATGACAGTGGCAATAGCCTGGGTTCTTTTGGGGGAAAGTTTACAGGCTGCTGTGCACAAGGGATGCTTGTTTACAAGTCAGGGAGTTGCTGTGGCCAGCAGAGCACAGTGTTACAGTAACCCTAGTTCTTCTCCATCTTGCAACTGTCTTCATCTAGTCATTCAGATGGTACTTTTAATCCATTGTTTCCCACTCTATATTATCTTTTACAACCACATGTAAATAGCATAGATGTCTCACAAGAGCTTCATTACCAAATACTTCCACTCCATCATGCCAATGCCCTCCCAGATGTTGTATCATGGAGTTCCTCTTTCAGTTAACCTTTGGATGCATATATATATATATATATATATATATATATATATATATATATATATATTGTAACTCTTATATCTTCTTCTTAAATCCTTTAATATAATAATCTTTTGTCTATCTGTCTAGGTATGGTTGGGCCTACTCTGTTTTGTTTCTTACCATTTTTCCATTCATTCTGCATATGGGTAGCCTCATGGGTAACACAGTCTTCTGTAAGTCTTTTATGTAACTAGGTCCTGGTTTTGGTTTGGTTTGTCTTTTTCATCACTTTAAATATTATATGTCTTTACATTGGAAAATTTAAGCCATTTATATTTATTGTAATTGATGTTAGATAAGAATTTATTTCCATCATTTTTTTAAATTATTTTTAGATCTTGCCTTCATTTTCCCCCCTCATTCAAGCACATAAATTCTTATGTTACTTTTATTCTATTTTCTTCAGCCTTGATTCAAAAAGAAGAATTGACATTTTTGCAAAATACACATGCCCTCACTTCCTAACTGAATACTCTTTAGATAGGACTACATTGAGAACCTTTTATTTCTATCCTCCTTGGTAGTGACTGCTGTGGCTTCATTTCTGTTGCTTTGATCAAATACCCTGGCAAAATAGCAATTTATTGGAGGAGTTTATTTCAGCTTAACAATTCCAGATTTTGACCCATTATTGTGGGAAAGACAAGGCAGAAACTTCAAATAGCTACGTGTATTACATCCACAGTCCAGAGCAAAAAGAGAAGGGTGCATGCTCACTGACTGGCTTGTTTGTGCTCAGCTCAGTTTCTTCTTTTTTTTTTTTTTTTTTTAAAAAAAAAAAAAGGCTCAGGGAACAGTGCTAATACATCACTTAACTGGGTTTCCTCACATCGATTAAATTAAGGCACTCCTCCACAAATATGCCATAGACCAATTCAATATAGACTGCCTGTCATGGAAACTCTTCCCAGATGATTCCCCGTTATGTCAAGCTAACAATTACTAGGTGTCATCGTGAACAGTGGTAACAATAAGAAAATGAAATAGGAAAGAAGAAAGGGGATATAAACAAGAGTTAAAGCTTGCTGAGACAACTCTGGGGGACCTGTGTTTGACACCTGTATTGCTCTTATTTGTGAACTTTCTTAAGTAGTTAGTCTTACCCTTGTTTTATTAAGAAGGAAGAAATATATTTGTTCAAGATTATATAACTACTAAGTGATAGAATTGAAATTTATGCCCTGGTCAGTTCAAATCCAAAATCTATTCACTTCCCATACCACTCATTTTCTCCAGTCTTCCTATAATACCATTTTCTTTATCAGAATTTATTTTCTTAATAGGAATTATTAATTATGAATGATAAAACTAAGTTATACCCATCTGATTAGATGTGATCTCAGCCTAGTTTGAAAAAATGGCCATTTTTATGTGAAAACAGAGACTGCATGAAAATCACTTGTAAAGTCCTGTGTGTAAGGTTGAGTTGCAGTAGGAACAATATTGCTTCATGTATCTGGAAATCTGTGTCTCAACCCATTAAAGAACCATTACTCATAGCTCTCGTTGCTAATTTATTTGTTCACCTATTTGTTTCAGAAAGAAACTTTATGATTGAACCAACAAAACTCCCCAATTAGTTGCAGTCATAACTTTGTTTTTGAAGTTTTCTGTGTCCAAATCAGCCCTATGTGGTGCTCCAATGTGCTGAACAACATTCATTTCTGTTAGCAGCATAGTCACAAAAGTAAACTAGGAATCCCCAAACCCAATTCTTCTGTTGATAAGTATGACTTTCCACTTTTTTGGCTTTTACCTTTGTGGGAGTTAGTTATCATTGTTAAGATGTATGAGGAATTAGAATTCTGCCTGGCATGAGCTCCATATTACCTACTAGGTTGGCTCAGTATTTAAGGAGTTTACCAACTTTATAATACATAAATTATTCACACCAGGTCTGAAGGAAACTCTATTTTTGTCAAAGTTCTATTCATAAAATATCATTTAACTGCCCAAAGAAGTATAATAGTGAGTCATATAATCTTCAATGTGAGATCGAGTTCATGCTAAATCCTTAAAATAAGCAGTAATGCCAAGTAGTAAATTACATGAGGATATAGTTCATGTTCACTAATGACCTTGAAGTTAACATGTTCTTTGTTGCCCTACTTCCTACCTTGTTAGGAATTTTCTTTGTATATATGAATCACGCTGCAAATCATTTAGTGGTCTGGCAAACCCCTACTTAATACTCTTCTCTCTTTGTTTAAACTCAGATGAAGTTCATTTGAAATGACGAGTACAGTCATCATATATTCTACGGCTTCCACTTTTCTTCATGTCAGTATTTTATAGTAAAAGATTCTCACATATAAGAATGATAATTATTTGCTTAATAAGGGTTTATAAGGAATAAAAAAATTGCTGAGATTAAACCAAGCTAATTCAATCTCATTTGTGAAGCTGTTATTAGATTAACAAGTAAATAGAATATAGCATATTTCCTAGCCCCCATAAAAATACTTAATTATCCTAGTGTATAGTCTTTATGCATTAACTGGTCCTGAAGGGTATAATGAAAGCAATGCTAGAAAGTTTAATGAAAAGGGCATTCTGGAAAAAAAAACTTTCATTCAACCAAGATATATTCCATACCTGTTTGTCCCAAACCAAATCCTGGGGATTGGTGGCTAGATAAAAGTAGGGGGAGAACTGACTTGTTTGTCACAGAATGATCAGATAGAAAACCTGACCGCTCAGCAAGTAGGATAAATAACTTAAATCAAGATTTTTTTTCTCTAATAACTTAAATCAAGATTTTTCTCTAATCTATGAAATAGTATCTAGTATTTTTTTATCAAATGAACAAATTTCCCAAAGAGGAGCAATAATCTGTATCCAAGGCATCAAATCCAAAGCAAGTGACTCTGTGAACACTAAAGACAATCAGTGATATCAAGAAGCCAGTTCATGCACTGGGAATAAATTCTGGTTCAATTGCCAGAGGCCCCCAAAACTTCCCACCCCATTTGACTGTCATCCACATTCAGATGGCTTAGTTCAGTCCCATCTAGGTTCCCTAGCTAACATTTCAGAGTCAGTGAGCTCCCAATAGCTCAGTGGGTTTTCTCATCATGATCTTGACCCCTTTGCTCATATAATCTCTCCTCCCTCTCTTCGACTGGACTGGGAGCTCAACCCAATGCTTAACTGTGGATCTCTGCATCTGCTTCCAACAGTTGCTGGATGAAGATTCTATAATGACAATTAGGATGGTCATTCATTTGATTACAGGAGAAGACCAGTTTTTGGCACCCTCTCCACTATTTCTTGGAATCTTAGCTGGGGACATCTTTGAGTTCTTGGGTATTTCCCTAGCACCAGATTTCTCTCTAACCCCACAGTGGTTCCCTCTATCAAGATATCTATTTCATTGTTCTTCCTTTTTATCCATCCATTTCCTCATGTTCTCTTCCCACCTCCCTTGCTCCCTCCCCCCATCGAGCCGATTTACTCAGAATATCTTATCTATTTCCCTTTCTCAGGGGATCCATGGATGTCTCTCTTAGGTTCCAATGAGTCAATTATTTAAAGTACAATTTGAATGTCACTTATCAAAATGCTAAGGACATAAAATGTTTTAGATTTTAGACTTAAATAGACTTTTGAATATTTTACATATGTATATGAAATGGTATTTCTTAGGTTACAATCCAAATCTAAACACAAAATTCATTTATATATTATATATACCCTACACACATAGCTGAAGGCAGTTTCATATGCTGCTGTTTAGTGTGCCTATGTTTTTATTGCAGCCTGTCACGTGACCTCATGTGAAACTTCTCATTTATAGCACTTTATGTTCAAAAATAATCAAATTTTGAAGTACTTGAGGTTTTGAATCTTTGGACTGGGAATTTTCATCATATTTCTTCAGTCAAAAACCAAGCCTGCAAAACTATTCTTTGAGTTTATTTGTAAATTATAGTGTTTCGTCACTTGCAAGAGCTTCATCTAGTGGCAAAAGGATTCAAAACTTGGTCTTGCTCGGTCAGGTCTGCTGCAGCCTGTCACAGAGCCAGCTATTGGCACAAAATCCCTCTCCTACCATCATGTGGCATGTTATAAAGACACTCTTACAGGAAACAATTTTGCCCACTTCATGTGCTCAACCTTTTCCAAACAGGAACCTTCTAGAAACACCCTTTAGTTTGAGTTAGGCGTGGTTTAGTTTTAACTCTGTTTCCATTCCATTATTCACTGAAAATTTTATGTTACTGGTCCCTGAGTATCAATGACACCTAAGGATGTTGTTCTTGTAAGTGAACATTATAAACATTGTAACTGTAATGCTCTCCTTTGATAAGAAAATCTAGTAGACTCTTACTTGTGCAATAATAAGCAAGATGTACTTTTAAAATCATTTGGGGGTGGGATTTGTCCAAAAAAAATAGTGTTGTCTAACTCATTTTTACTCTACTCATCAAATTTCAAAAATATTTCTGATATTGCTCCCCAAAACTATGTTTGGCCATCTTGTAGGCTTTGCAAGAAAGATTACATCATCCTAGCAAGTCAGAAAAAAAAGGCCACTGGCAGCAAGTGAATTAAGAGAGTGTACCAAGAACAAAGTCCCATTTTGTTTGGAAAATGCCATAATGGAAAGTAATTTATTGCAAACCCATAAATGGTGTGAATATAGTACTTGTATATAAAGTTCTGAAATAAACTTTGAAAATAAAAGATACAGTGAGGCCAGACCCCTTAACATAGCTGTCGACAGAGGTAGCATCTTCAGGGTGACCCTCACACAGCTCGGAGAGCCCAGGGTGGAACTGACCAGACTAACTAAGCTTTTGGTGGCTTGTGAAGACATTCTTCCTCAAAGAGTGAGGGATAGTGGGGAAGGGCAAATGTAAACTGTAAGACAAACCAGTCACCTCATCCAGATGTTCCTAGTCAGAAGCTGTGAGCCCCTTGGGGCAGCAGAGGTGAGTTAGTATCAGCCTTCTCATATGCAGAGACACTAAAGTAGCTCCTTGTACCTTACTCTGTGCACATATAATGTATATGTGGGTATATGCATGTCTGGGTAAAGACTTTCAAGAGTCTCTCCTCTCCCTCCACCCTAGAAGCCAGGAATGGAGCTCGGACTGTCAGGCTTACCTGATAAGAGTGTCTACCTATTGAACCATCTTACCATCCCATAATATTCAGGTTTTAAAAAATATCATTGGTGGCAAATAGTTCCCAAAATAATTATTCTGTTGGAAATTAGAGATATATTGTAAAGGAACTTTTCTCAAGTGATCAGTCATTTCAAGGAACAGTGACATAAAGTTCTGCACATATTCAAGAGTTAAAACTAAGAGGAGAGAGGTGGGGATTTAAAATTATGTAAAACAATATGTTCAAAAAACTTAGATTTGTGGAATGTTAAATAGATCAGTATAAGACAAAATAAGATTTCTGAACAAAATATTTGCAGATTTAAAGGATGGTAAATTTAGACTTGAGTTTTAGGGAGGGAAAGGCACATGAGTGCTCTTCATGTAAAGGTTGGTTTTTATTGTCAAGTTAACGTACTATAGACTCACCTGAGAAGAAAGTCTCAATGAGACATTATCTAGATCAGGTGTCCTGTGGGCATGCCTACAGGGCATTACTTTGATTGCATTAATTAAAAAAGGAAAGATCTGCCCACTGTGGGTGGCATCATTCCTTAGGCAAGGTATCCTGAACTGTATAAGAACAGAAAAAAACCACCAGAGCACAAACATAACATAATCACATTCACTTTCTCTCTGCTGTTAACTGTGGATTGGACTATGTGGTTTAAGTTTCTACCTTTTGACTTCCCCTCAATGGCAGACTATAACTTGAAATTACAAGCTGAACTAAATTCTTTACCCCTAAATTGCTTTTGTTGGGGTATCTTCCCATAGTAAGAGGAAATAAACTAAACCACTGGAGAACTATCTGTAAGGCTTTGGCATCATTTTTGTAGGAGCATATTGAGAGAAATTGTCTTTAGTGCTTTCCCATTATTTGTTTAGCCCTCACCAAGTAAGCCTTGTACATTCCTCACATGGCAAATACCATTTATGTGTGAGAAGGTGGGTACACAGATGAGTGAATGGATGAGCGAGTGGAAAAGCAAATGGCAAGAAAGATGTGAAGACAGAGAAGGGAGAAATGTAAGAAGAAACATACTGCACAGTTGTTTCAGAAGTCATCTCATCTCAAGAGTCTTTTAAGAAAGCAGTTGTACTCAAACAAACAAACAAGAAAAAAGCCAAGCATGCCCAAGCTGCAAACCACAACCACTGAACAGCTTGGGATCAGAAACACCCTGGACTGACCCTTCGGATCCCACTCCACCTAGAGGAACACCTGACTCACTCTTGAGGGAGGGGGGACAAAACTGGATTTGGCCAGGAGTGGAGACTGATCTAAGCATTATTGGGTCAGTGGGATCATAGGACTGTCTGCTCCCTGCCCAGAGAGGGGATGAGGAGATGTGGAGAAGAGAGAATGACCTGATGTGGTGGGAGGGGGAAAGGACCTTGAATAAGGATATACAAGGATAGAAAGTGTGACTTCTTGTTCATAATAATAATAATAATAAAAAGGAAAAAAAAGAAAGAAAGGAAGAAAGAAAGAAAGAAAGAAAGAAAGAAAGAAAGAAAGAAAACAGTTGCATGGGGTTAGAAAAATGACTCAGCAGTTAAGAGCAAGTATAGCTATTTCAGAGGACCTGAGTTTGGTTCCTCACTATTCAGGTGATCAAAAAACCTGTAAGTCTATCCCTACAGCATCAGCTGCCAACTTCAGGACCCTGGGCACCTGAACTCACATGTGCATGAATCCACACATAGACACATACATACACATGTAGTTAAAAATAAATCTTGTTTTGAAAAGAAAAAAATTAGCTATGGAGAACAAAAAAGTAGACATTCCTGTGGGCCAGAAGCTCAAGTAAATTATACAACAGAGGTCTCTTTATCTAAAGGCTGACAGTATCACATGGGAATTTTACCTTGATTTAAATCAACTTCTGCTGCCAATTCTTTGTCCTCAGCCAAAGAAACTTTTTTATTTTATTTCATGGTGGAAAAATATGCAAAGCATAGCAAGTTACCTTTGATTATGATGGGCCCACCCAGCTTAACCCATTAACTTGCCAATTTGAGGTTATTAATTGACATTAACTACTTGTATAAAGTCCCTTTTGTTCAACGGCATAACTCAATGGAGCAAGATTTGGGAGGCCAAAATTCCATCTGCCACATTAATAACCAACAGATTCACCTGGATGATGTGTTGGTGTGAGGGCCACATTCTTTCAAACAGTACAGTCCAAGGCTAAGATGTTAGTTCCTGAAAAAGCAACTTTTGTGCCAGGAAGTTGTGTTCGAATCCTGTATTTATTAATTATACGAAGGAATTGCTTAATTTCTCTCATTTCCGGTCCTTTCCTCTATAATGTGGGGATAAAGAAAACACATATTACCTGGCAATTTTGAAAACATGAAATGAATGAACATGGAAAAAACACATAGAACAGAGTTTAGAAAGGGGACGTTACACAATGGCTCCATCAGTTCTGATGTGGGCACCGAGAACAGAAGCAAGAGAATGGATGTAAGGAGCTGGGGAGGTGGCTCAGCCATTAAGAGCACTGGCTGCTCTTCCAGAGGATCCTGGTTCATGGTCAACACCTTCATGGCAGCTCACAACTGTCTGATAACTCCAGTCTCAAGGCATTGCACACCCTCTCCAAGCCTCCACCGGCACTGCTTACAAACAGTAGACTTTCACACATGAAGCATATGACTAATTTTAAGGAGAGAACAGATTTTTAAAAACATTGTCATTACCAAGAAAGATCTGAGGTTTGAGAAAATGAAATCCTGCCTCATTTGCATTGACTTCTTATCGCTGCTAATCACTTCAAACCCGGGGCTGAAGATTGCATGGTGGTTAAGAGATCATATTGCTCTCCCAAAGGACCCGAGTGCTTCTAACATCTATATCAGGTGGCTCACACCTGCCTATAACTCCATCTCCAGAGGATCTGATGCCCTCTTTTTGCCTCCATGGGACCCTCACACAGACATGTTTTAAAAAAAACTTTTAAAAATTAAAAATGGAAACTTATCAATTTTTAAGTTATTTTTATTTATTTGCATAGAAATGGAGTTCCTTCCATTTGACATTTTAACCAGACATATAATGTGCACATCAAATCCAAACTAGATTATCTACCCTCTTCACCCTTCCCAATAGTCTACCACGATTCACTATTTTTATATTTATTCTTGTTTACGGTTGAATAGTAGTCCATTGTAAAAACAATACAAATTTGTTATATTATAGTTCCAGATGTCCAAAGTGGGTCTCACTAGGCTAAAATAGAAATATCAATAGGGGACCAATGATGTTTTGTGTGTAATGATAAATGCTACCAAGCCAAGCCTGAAGATCTGAGTTTCAGCCCCGAAATCCCCATGATAAAAGCAGAAGACTGATGCTCAGAAGCTCTCCTCTGCTCTCCACATGCACACCATGACACGCACACATATGCATGTGCACACACAAACTAAATAAACACGTTGGAACATGTAAGACTGTGCCCCTCCAGTGTTGCAGGGTAGAATCCGTTTCGTTGCCTTTTTAAGCCTGTCAGGACTGTCCCTTAGCTCCTGACCCTCCAGCAGTCACTTCACATTGGTCCACTGTCTTCTCAGACTCTCTTGCCTTCTTCTTTTACTTACAGAGAGCCTCCTGATTGTATCCAGGATAATTTCCTTATTGTAAAAATCTTTAATCTAACAACATCTTCAAAGTCCTTTATGTCATATAAGGCCAGACACTAGATTATTATCTTTGGGGAGCCACAGAATACACAACTCACTACATTATACATTTTTAACCCAATGCAGTTTTTTAGGGCTAGAGACAGATTCAGTGTCTTTTGTATTCTAATCACATATTCATCACTGAGTTGAACTCCAATCTCAACCTTTTTGAAGTTTGGGGTAAAAGGTGTTAAAACTAGTCATCTAGCACACACAAGATAATATAGTCACTGAAATCTTGATACTTGTATAGAGAGAGGAAATAGAAAAGCCAACAATTTCTATGTTTGCTATATTATTTTGAAACAACATTGTTCTAACATAGTTTGACAACATCTCCATTCAAAAATCACCATTTTAACCCAAAGCACTTACAGGATATGCTTTCATGTAGTGCAGCTGTTCATTATTGTCTATCATTTATTTTTGACTCACAATTAACTTGTCAGTTTCTGTTAAATATTGCCACCTACTATATGTTCTCTTCCTTACACTACACTTTAATGCGTGGGAAAATCTCTAATGTATTTAAGTTTTATTGGCCTCCCTTCATCAAATATAAGCATGTAATTGTTTTACTTACTTTTCTTTTTACAATTAACTCTAACTTTTTGCACCATCCATGAGTAGTATTCATTCCCAGTGAGAACTGTCTTACAATAAATGCTGGCCACTGACCTTCAGTGAGCTTTGCAGGGTACAGGGATGTTATGCTAGAGAATGTTGACTTTGCCAAGTGTACATACCTTTTTGACTATGAGTTACACATTTACAGCTTCTTTTTATTTGAAATTTTATTATTCATTTTTGCTTTATAGGAAAATTCTTATTCTTCCTACCATTTGAAATATTTTTTCGGTATCTATAAATTCAAATGCAAGCAATCTCTGAATTATAATGGTCTCTTTTACAATTTTTCCACTGATGATCCTGTGAAAACAATAAGCATCCATCCAGTATTCCCAGACAGGATTTGGATCTTTTCCCAGGTGAGAGAGATGTGTGTGGTCCTTCTGTGGATGCTGAACAGCAGCAGTGAGCTATAGCTCTAGTCAGTCACAAGAGGACACCAGTCTTCTCGGCAGTACTCTACTGCTGGATGGGATATCCAGTAGGTGGAGTTATAATTTCAACTTACAATATCTTCATGAGTTTATCAGGGCTCCTTTTCCCAAGTTAAGGAGTATATATGCATAATATTTTTCACATTATCCATTTGTTGTCTGTTATGGTTTGAGTCTGTAAGGTCTCTCAAAGGCTCATGCTTGACATGTTTGTTCCCTAACTAGTAACACTATCTTAGGAAGCTGCAGAAGCTTTGTGGGTAGAACCTACCTGGTAGAAGTTGACTGAGTTACTGGGTATGGGTTTTAGAACTACTAGCTTCACCACAACCTTCTGTTTCCTATACACACTTCCCTGAGCTACATAAACAACAGATAAACAGAAAATGAGGTTCTTGGTTACAGTGACCAAGAGTCAATTGACACCAGAGAAAATTACAGCAGTGTAACACCAGGTTGAAAAGACAAATCTGAGAAATAGTTCAACAAAGTCAACTATCAGAGCTCCAGTCAGACAAGGGAGGAAAGCCTTGTCCATCAACTTGACAGTTAAGAAATTAGACATGAGTGAAACTCATTTTATGACATTTCAACAAAAGCTTATTTTTGAAGATAACTTTTGTTTTAGTGAATAAGACTACTAAAGTACGCAGGTGCACTGTGACTAAAATATTTATTGATAAGTCATTTGCAATTTGAAATGTTTTGTACAATTTTTTTCTCCATTAAAAATAAAGCCTTAATTGTCATTTTCAATAAAAGACAAAAATTTGTTCTGTTTTATTATTCCCAAATATAAAACATCTGTCAATCTTAATGAAGAAACACAAGTATATTTTAGTATCCTAAAATAATTTAAGCATCCTAATTTTTGTATAATTATTATGCAGAGACATATTTCTATTTAGCAGAGACAGCACAAATGTCTCAGCTATTGTCTAACTTGAGTGCATACTTCTAAAACAAACATTTTCCTCTTGCTGTATATCAAGGCCTTCACTGAGCAGCACTGTAACATAGAATACAATGCAAGAATCAGTCCCCTTTCTTATATTTTGAGCAGTTTAACTCCCATCATGCATCAGTGTCTTCCATTTTAAATGACTGATGCCCCACCCATTAGCTATTTTTGCTGTCCTCACTTCACTAGGGTTCCTTCTGCTCATCTTAATTTTAGCAATCACAATTCTCTCATCTAATTAGCAAAAAAATTGGGTCACTGCCTCAGTGGCCTGCATTCAACCTTATTTTGACTGGCAATTTTGTAATACTGCTGAAATATCTTCCATCTTCTGTACCTTTAATAGTGATTTTTTTTTTGTTCCATCTAGTGTGCTTTACTCTTTGCTTTGTTCTTGCTCTGAGCTGCCATTGTGTTGGGAGCTTGAGTGTTGGTTTCACGTTTCTTTTCTGCATCCCTGTATTTGCTTATTAGTCCCAGTTGTACTTTGTAGAGTTGGAAATTTTTCTGTTTCCACCTTCAATGGATAGACTTCCTTCAGTAGTGCCATGAAGCACTGTCGGCATCACCCCGACGAACTGCATCTCATCTCAAGGAGACATCCTGCTACTTTATGATATAATGGTGCCAACAACATTTCAGTTAGGTTCAAAACTTCACAGCATCCAGTAAAAAAAAAATCTATGGCTCAGACTATCCTACTTCTATCATTTTGCTAACAAGTCTGGCAACGTTGTCAACTTACTTGTCTTATATTCAGTTAAAATTTCTGGGACTATTTGTTTTTTATGTTAACATGTTTCTGTACTCTGCATTAAACACGAGAGAGGCTTAACACAATGCCAATAGTGTCCTTAGCTTTAGTAAGTGTTACTGTGCCCATATAAGTGAATGTTTCTAACCCACAGCCATGGTTCACTGGGGTGCTGGTAGGCCCTTTCACCTCTGAAGGGCATCACTTTTACCAGTGGCTATGCAATAGTAATTACTTACTACTATACACTTCCATCAATGAGCAAAATATAGATTACTTACAACTCACACACCTAAAAATGCCAATTGGACTATCCAAAAGACTTCATTACATCTAAGATAAGATATACTGCTTATCTCATTATTGTGTATGATATATCAGCATTGAACTTGATTTTAATCATAGCAGATTTAATTTGTTTGTCCATATATAAATCAATAAGAAAAAACTACAGAACCCACTCAACATGTTTTGGTAGTCCTGGAAAATTACATATCTCTACTAGGCTGGAAGTGTACGGAGATGTATAGTCTTCTGAAAAAGATACTACCATCAGCAGAGCATACAAAAGTCCTCAGATCACTGTAAAATGTATGCACAATATTACAGTTGTCCGCTGCATGCTATTTATCTACTATATACCAGCCAGCACAACCATAACAGCAACACATCTGATCGACACCAACCAATTTCGATGCTCACACACTTTGAAGCCAACTTTCAAGAAGAAAACGATATCAATAATTTGTCTCTGCTCACTGAGGAAAAACTGGGAATATCAAGAAGAAGCATATAAACTCATATACATGAAAGCTATTGTTGGTTGGCCCTGGGTAAGGCTTTGAAAGGTATTGTAGAAAGGCTGAACACTATAGCACCATTGTATGTTAGAATTAGTGATTTGATTTTTTTTTTTCATTTGATATGTTCATTGAACTTTTAAACAATTTTTTTGGGTCTGCCAAAGCTTAGATGTCTCTTGGAAAGGATCTAATTGGGTTTTGAATTACGAGATGACTGTAAACCTTTTATGATGAGGGTAGAATGTTAAGATTTAGAAGTGTTATATTTGGGTGTTAAGTTGACAGGTGTGGAATGTGACTACTCATCTTCTTTGTCAGTATGACTAGATTTGCAATCACTTAGGAGAATTTCACCAAGAGGGAAAGACCCACTGTGTTAGTTTATGTTTAAATTGCTGTGATGCAACACCATGACCAAAAGCAACTTGGGGAGGAAAGAGTTTCTTTGGCTTACATATCCTCAATCACAGTCCATTAAGGGAAACCAAGGCAGGAACTCAAACAAGGCAGGGACCTGGAGGTGGGATCTGAAGCAGAAGCTGGGGAAGAGTGCTGTTTACTGGCTTGTTCCTCATGGCTTTCTCAGCCTATTTCCTTTTAGAACTCAGAACCAACACGGCAGGGATGGCCCTACCCACAAGGATCTAGACCCTTCCTCTCAATCACTATTTAAGAATATTATCTACAGGTTTGTCTGCCTGTAGCTAGCACTTAAAGAAGCATTTGTTTTCAGCTGGGGTTCCCTTGGCTCAGATGACTCTAGATTGTGTCAGGTTGACATAAAGCTATCCAGCACACCCACCCTAAGTGACACCATCCCAGCTCAGTTTCTACACTGGAGGAAAGGATTGAGAGGAGGAAGCAAGCAGAACACCAGTATTCATCTCTCTGCTTTCTGACTGTGGACCCAAAATGACACGCCATCTCAAATGCCCTTCATTATGCACTGCCATTATAGTGGGCTGTGTCACCTCAATTCATGAGCTTAGATAAACCCATCCTTCCTTAAAGTGCATTTCTCATGTATTTTATCACAGCAATAAATAAAGTAATTGCCAGTAGGGCTCATCTGGGAATTATTTTGCAGGTCCACTATAATCACTTTTTACTTGAGTTTCGGTGTTTTATGAAGGATAGACAAGGTAGAAAACCTTTGACTCCTGCCTTTCATTCTCACCTTTTAGATGGTGTCACACTGTGTGTGTGCTGAGGATAGAAATTTCTATGACTACCTCTGATGTTGGCTTCTTTTTCTTCTCTTTAACTGATTTTATACTTTTGCCTGAACTCTTAAAAGAGCTTTTCCAGTGTCCATCCATTTAAAGTTCTTATTCCCAGGAAAGTTTTCCAAATTATGCTTTTAACATATTTTTACTTACTCTTGATAATTTGATAATTCATGAATGTATACAATGTATTTTCATACTGTTTACCCATAGCCCTTCCAATTCCTCCAAGATCACCTCTTCTGAAGACCCGCTCCCAACTTTGTGTATGATTTTTTTTTTCTTTTTTTATAGCTCACTGGATTTAATTGGTGCTGCCCATAGGTGTTGGGCCACTTACAAGAACAGGATCAATCTACAAGGAACCCTAGAGAAAACTAATTCTCCCTTTTATCTATTTTCAGTAGCTTCCCATCTAAGTATGGGAATTAGTGATTCTCTTCTTCATCTATTATGGAATATCAGCTAACTTGATTTTATGCAGATCTCTTGCATACAATAACAGCTGTAATGAGTTCATGAATATAACAACCTGATCACATCCAGAAGACACTTTTTTCTCAGTCATCCCAGATGTCTGGCTCCTATATTCTTTCTGCCTCACCTTTTGCAATGGTCCCTGGGTCTTGGGGGTAATATGGATGTCCCGCTTAGGAATGAGGAGTCCACCACCATTGGTTCTCTGCACTTTGACTAGTTGTGAGTTTCTCTGTTAACTTCCAAAGTTCATAGAGATAAAGATACTTCTCAAAGAAAGACATACCTTCATGATTCGAGGTATCTATGTGTACAGGGATATTTATTTAGAAGGCATTTTGATTTTATGCCCATTTAGCAAAATTAAAGTACTAGGTTCATCTCTAGGTATGTGGTGTTTAGAGCAAAGGGGTCTTATTATCAAGCTTTGGTTGGCAACCAAGAAAAGTGCCAATATCCTGAATTTCTATAGGGCCTAAGGGGCCTCTTTTCATTGAATTATGTTTTGTAATAGTTATTCTATTCTGCTATTTTTGCTTTCTTTATCAAAGATTAAAGTTATGTATATGTTGGGTATCTTTTATATCTCTATATCATTTTTTTGAAAATTGTATCTTTCATATCCCCTCAGTTACTTCCTTTACTTCAGTGTGCTGATTCTTGTTTCACTCCTGCAGTCTCCCAGTGACATCTTATTGTTCTCTCTTCTTCCCTGGGTTCCTACAATTCTATTGTATGATCTTCCTTGATAGAAATAGTTGCTCTGTTAGCTACTCAATTGACTGAAAATGGACCTTGGAGTTAAATATTTAATCTTTGTTGCATGTTTTCCCAGGTGAGTTTTCATTATTTACAAGAAATTTGTGGCTGCTCTTGTTTATATTAGCTATTATATTCAAATAGGGTTGCTCCTATTTGAATACATTGAATTTTCTAGAGAACTATGCAAAGATTCCTGTGGAGGGAGCGAAGGGCGGTGGTTTCTAGGTGTCAAGGTTCTATTGCTGCTGCTGCACACTCATAAAATCTTTCTTTACAATGTGAGACGTCCGTCCTCTGGTGCTGAGGACCAAACCTGCTCTGTTCCTCCTCTGTTTCTTCAAGGATAGCCTTACATGCAGTCTGATGTGAGAAACTCAAATTGTGCAGTGCTTTGAGAAACACTTTTAGAATTTTTCTGACCATTGTCTTTCTGCATCTATACCACTCCAGTCTCTTCAGGGCATTTCTCTCTTAGATTAAAGCATGGGCTTTTGTAAGGCAGAGAAGAACCACTTTGTCCAGGTCTTTCAATGCCTCTTATTTACTTCCAATGTTGTTACAACTTCAGACCTTAGTTTCATGTCTGACTGTGACTTAGGACTTTATAGATTTCTCTGCTGGCTTTCACTGGAAATGTACTCTTTGTAAATGTTTACTTTCATTTTGTTGTATTGCTTTTGTTGCTCAGAGTGGATTCCAAGAAAAGTGGAAAAACTTGGTTTCTATGAAAAACAGTCCTGTTAACATTAAGAAATAATTTTACTCTGGTGTGTTGTTCTGAAGATGATATTGCACATGAAAGCTTAGTACATTCATTTATTTATCAACCAAGTTAATTTTTCAAAGTAAAAGATAAAGCCAGGCACAGATTGGTTCACCTCTTAGTGAACCTGTTCTTTTTTTTTTTTTCCCCTACATACCCAGAGACCTTGCACTGAACAGCCTGTTCTTGGAGGATACAAAGTCCACTCAGCTATTATATACAAGATGTTTCATTTTGAAGAGTTAAACATATTAGCATCTTCAGGAGTTTTGTTGTTACTGTTGCTGCTGCCTCCACCACCATTTCTTTTTCCAGTCTTTATGATTCCTCATGTTGCAGAGTTGAGGAGATGACTCAGTGGGTAAAAGCACCTTATATTGTTGCAGAGGAGTTCAGTTCCCAGCACCTACTTTGGGCTGCTTGCATCCACCTGTATCCACAGCTCTTCTGGCCTCAGATGGCATATGTGCATGCACATGCACACACACACATACACACATACACATGCACACATGCACACATACATATTCACACACACACATGCACACACACACATGCACACATGCACACACACACACATGCATGCACACATACACACACATGCATGCACATATGCACACACACACATGCACACACACGCACACACACACACATGCACCTGAGTATGTGGACACATTCTAAACAAAAGAAAATCTCTTTTAATTACCCAGATTGGTTTACAGTCCTAGAAAAAGCCCCTTTTATTAGAATTTGAACACAAAACCTTCAAACTTAATGTATTTAGGTTAAATACATTACAGAAAAACATCTTTATTGTGAAAGTTATTAATTTAATAAGTCTTCAAGTATTTTAAATCAACATCCTCTGTGTATGCTGACTTTCTAGGAAAAATGTATGTGTTCAACTAATAGCATTTTTATGATGCTATAGATAACCTGAACAGAAAAAAAGACAAACGGCCAGATTTATAAACCAGAATACTAGTAGTGATGTTCAACATAGAATAACAGGCATTAAGTTATTTTTTTCTAGTAACAATAATGCTTACTCCCCCACATCCTATCAATTTATAAGCTTTGTCCTTCATTCAACAAAATACTATAACTAGGCTGTAGGTGAATGCTCAGGTTGCACTGATAGCCAGAAACAAACATGGCTCCTTGTAAATGCTCTCTATTGTTCAATAATGAGATAAACATTAATTAACCACAAATGGCTGCAAATTGTGAGGACTATTGCTTAACTATTCTGAGGACTTGCTTCTGGTTCCCCAATAATGTATTGTCTGAAATCGGGACAACTTTTTCTCTACAGATAAGAATAAGGACCTTCATGGCCTCAAAGATAGAGGCAACTGCTATACCTAGTGCCTCCATCAACCTGGCACACAGATCAGGCCGGGGTCCTGAATTAAGAATGTTTTCTCCTTGCCTACTTACCCCACACACATGCCCTTCCTTAATTAGATGGATGGCCAACAGGAAGTCAGGTCTACCAAGTGACTATAATATAATTACATATTAATTAATAGATTAATCCCAAGCAAGTCTTCTTGAACATGCCAAGAATTTAGTGACCTGTGTGACCTTTAATCTTTCTGCTACTGATTAAATACTTCTCCATAGCTATCACTTGAGTTACTGCTGCTGTAGAATATTGATGAAAAGTTTGGAAAGACACAGCCTGAGATTAGGGTAAAATGAAAAGCTAATATTAGAAGTAAATTAGAAGACAAGTCTGAGGAATTGTGTCTGAGCAGAACAACAGAAGGGTGAGAGTCCAGGGTAGCTAGATTGCCAAGGTAGGAGAAGAGTGTGGAAAGAATAGAGTAATTCAAGTCCACAGATATTAAACTTAACTCTTTATAGCTTTCTTTAGTGGGGGAAAAGAGTATGACTGACATAGATGTTGTACCCTGAAAACATGCCTCTGTGTGGCATGGGAAGAGAAGAGCACAGGAGAGAAGACCCAGAGAACAAACAAACAGCCGTCCAAAGGGTAGAGATGGACAGCCAAGGCCAGGTGTGCTGGCAGGGGCCTGACTCTGATTATGTCAAAGGCAAAGCAGGAAAGTAGAGATCAGGTTCTGAGATACTTGATGTAGCCTAGTCTACAGATTGACAGTCTGTCTCAAAAAAATAAATAAATAAAACAGAAACAAACAAACAAACATGGTAACCAGGGCTAAGCTGATCGAAGAAGTATGATGAGGAGAGTGGATAGTTTCCAGATATTTCAAATCCATGGTTTAGGGATGTGGATGGTCCATGGGGTACTTGTGTTCTCAACTTACTTAAAAGATGATTGTTAGTTTTTTTGCACATGGGAAGGCACACACACACACACATACTCACTGCCAGGTGCCGCTTAGAAAGTTTATTTAGGAAGTTACCAAGAGGCTGGTACCCAGAGAAGAGCAGGAGAGAGGAGAGGAAGACAAGAAGAGGGAGAGAGAGAGAGAGCCATCACATGGTGTTTCTTTTAAAGAGCTCAAATCTACGTAGCCACACCTAGGGGTGCGCCCTCTGTGTGCAGCACTATGTCGGCTTTACATGCCAGGAATTCTTATTTCACCCTGCAGTGCCATGTTGGGTCTACCACACGGTATGCCAGGAGCACTCACAATGGTGTCTCCATTCATTGAAGTTGGAATCCTTTTGCCCGGTGTTTACTCTGTGACTGGAGCTGGAGGCAGATTTTGAAGTTACCAAGTTCATGGGCACTGTGGAAAGGAAGGACCCACTGAAAATGTATCTAACAGAAGAAATGTTCCTCAGATTCAAAATTCTCTTTACCTTGCTCCTTCTTCTATTCTCTTCGGTACAAAGATTGTGCCCTTTGACAGAAAAAAAAAAAAGCAGAAAGATAAAAGTTTGACATCTTGTTATTTTGTCTCTCCTCCCTCCCCCTCACTGTTCCTACCTCTCCTCCTCTGCCTCCTTTTGTATCATCTGTTCACGTTAAACCATCTGGACCGAGCCTTTGGATTTGCCCTCTCCTTCTAACTTATTTCAAGTTGTGTGTTTTAAAAGACCCCTTTGCAATATTTAAAGGCCTCATTTCATCCTGGGTCTCGGTCCTTTCTTTGCAGTTTGTCTAGATCAGTGGTTTTCAACCTGTGAGTTGCAACCACTTTGAGGGCTAAACAACCCTTTCACAGGGTGGCCTAAGACTGTCTGCACATCACATATTTATATTATATGACAGAAGCAAAATTACAGTTATGAAGCAGCTTGAAAATATTTTTATGAATTGAGGTCACCACGCATGAGGAAGGGTGGCAGCATAGGAAGGTGGGGAACCTCAGCTGTAGATGCTCACACTAGATGCTCACACTTACCTGTATTCTTCCTTGATTCTTACTCCATTGACTCTGTTCAAGACCTGTTTCCTTAGTCTGAGCAGTTAGGTATCTCAGTGAACAGTCTTGTTTCCACAATATTTCTCCTTTTTGTCTTCAGCTAGACCCTGACATCATCATGGTTAAGTTTTGTGGCCCTGATTTCCTTCTCAAATCATCTGTACTTTCATGTTATCAAAACCCAGTCTGGAGCCAGTGGTAGAATATTCAAGGCCCTAGATTCAGTCCATTCCCCAAAGAAGGAGCGAGGGAGGGAGGGAGCGAGGGAGGGAGGGAGGGAATAAAGAACACAGTGAAATATCACATAAGTATTTATTTATCTCTATCCACATCTCTCTAGTCCTGGAGTCCCCTTTGTTCCCTTATCTCCTTCCTTTCTACCTTTTATATGACAATTTACATATGGGTGATTCATGGGACAATAAGCACAAGATGACAGTGATCCCATTTTCAGCCTTATAGAGTTTTCATTCAGAAAAAAATGAAGTTCACCTATTTAAAGTTTCGTAGTTTTAGTGTAGTCCTTAAGTTGTACAGGCTTCACTGCACTCAAAGAATAAGCATTTTCATCCCTCTAGTCCTGGCGTCATTCACTTCCCACTAAGCCTAACACAACTGTGAATAATCTATGTACTGGACCTGTAGCATCTACTTTTCTAGACATTTCATTATAAGTAGAACTGCAAAACATAATCTTTTGGGTTGGGATTCTTAGAAATGATATACTCAACAAACTTACAACATGTATCAGTACTTCATTTCCTGTGGGTATATTGTATATGTGTTATCTATTCATTGTTTGGATGTTAGGGATGTTTTTCCTTTGGCTGTTATGAACACAGCACTATATAAGAACCTTTGCAGACAAATTTCTGTGTGGACATTTACTTTCATTTCTCCCGGAATATTTCCAAGAATGTAACAACTATATCACATACTAACATTTGCTAAACTTTAAAGGTAAATTGATCGTTCTCATTAAAGGCATTAATACTCATTTATTCAGAAGAGAACTCTCAGATGTGGCATTATATGATACCAAGAGCAAGGAAGGTGAGTCTGTGCTCTGAAGTTCCAGGCAAGTCCACACATTATAGAAGGACATGATCATCTATGACATTCACACTCTAGAACCACATAGTCAAGTTACAAAAAAAAATTCCCCCTCAAACTTCATGCTTTGAATAAGTTACTGATTTCATTATGAGCCACATTTATAGATGTTCTGTGGTTACTGCCGCTCATTTGATACAGGTCGGCACACACCTGCTTGCATTGCTCAGTCATGTTATCCTTACCTACTGACAACCCAGAAATGTTCTTGCTGCTCTGGTTGGATATTTTGATTGAGAAAACTTAAGTTCAATCAATGTTTGTCCTAGATAAAATTCATCAATACGACAATATCACTTCCACTTTTTCCTAAATATGAGAGGAAAAAAGATCAATGTGCAAAGAATATATAAGTGTTATTTTGTTCCTGGATCCCCAGGTTCTCTGTGTAAATGTTCTATCCACTTGGTGTGTGTACACACTTACCTTCAAAATTGGGAACTGCATCTAGGTTTGCCTTGCTCCAAAGACAACCGGGCATCCTGTGGTTTGCAAATTGCAGCACTCAGTACCTCGTGTGGACTTCTCTCCGACAGAATATAATTACCCCATATGTGCTGTAAAATGAATCAATATCCCAAGAATTCACCAAAATAATGAAAGAGAGCACTGTCATTTGCTAGGACAGTGACACACAAAGCAAGCACCTACCCATCGCAGCAGTGTTCTCAATACCTGGACTGGGTCGTCCCCTCAGTAACAATAATCCATGGGAAGAGTTTATTTCAGCTTCACGTGAATGAAACTGGAAAGTTGCAAGTGGAGAGTTGTGAGCATATCATTGTAGCTCGCTCTCCCTCCACCCCCAAGTCCTGTGTTTACTGCCTGACTCGCACACTTTGCTCAGCAAATCATAGGCAGGAGCTAGAGGCTCTCAGCTGCATGTACCAAATCAAGGCTGACATGAATAATGAACTTAATTTTCCATAAGGACATTCTGTTTGGTGTTTCAGCTAAGAAGGTAAGCTCATAGAAATCCTAGCCGGGGATGGGGAGGAAATAGTTTCTTGGTGCTTGATGATTTCTGTGTTGATCTGTAGTTTTTCTTTTAACATCCTAGAGCTAACCTCAAATTTTTATGATGCCTGTGAATTTGGGGTAAAAATTTAGTGACGAGTTTTCCCACTGTGCCCTCTTAAAATGATTACTTATGATACCAAATGGTCCAGAGAGAGGCACAGCTTTTACTGAGAATGATGTCGCATATATATATATATTTATCATATGTGGTTCAGAACGAGTATAGTTAAATAGGAAAATACTTAGATTCAGCCATGATTAAGTTATTTAAGCATTAACTGTTGATGTTTATCACGATGTAATATAAATTGACAGTGAAATTAGCTCTCAGGAAAGCAGGTTCTCTACATCACGTTGTTTTCTGAATCATTTCATTTCTAAGTATGTGTTATTGTTGAAAAGGTAGTAATTTTCAGTTGCTAAAATTACTCTACAGCATTGGTTTAGGTGGATTTTATTTTCTGAGAGTATATTATAAAAATAGCAATGTAGTGGTAATATGAATTTTTCTGTAACTTTTTGATTGTTCACAGCTGCAATGATTTTAGTACATATAAAAAATGTAGTTGTTCCCACGTTCATGTAAGCAGAAGCTATCATATCTGAGGCTTTTCTCACTACATTCGATAAAATATCTCATAGAAGTGGGAAAATAGTCACTGGCTTGGCTTCACTATGCAATTCTGTTTTGTTTGTTTCGTTTTGTTTTGTTGTTTAACATAGGTTGGGGGGGGGGAGGGGTGTCCTGGTTCTGTTTGAGTCTTCCTATGAGTCCCTGAAACCAGCAATGGTTTATCAGGATAAGGAAGAAATTGTGATCTAGTCTATCAGGGTGGCAAATATTACCAGAGTTTGTGTGTAGGCATTCTGGGATTGCTCTGCTGTGTCATCTGAAAATCAGACTTGAGTCTCCCAAAGTAGGTGACCTCAAAAGGTATTGAAAGTTCTACTCACAGACAGCCAGAGTACATGGGGAATTTTGGAGAAATGGGAACTATTCTCATCTCTCTCCTATCATCTTCTTGCTCTGGTTTTCTACATGGGAAGTGGACTGGGGGCTCCGAGGTTTTGTTCAGTGAAACTCTCTAAACATCACAATGACTTTACATATCAATCTTTCACTTCCTCACTGTGGACTCTGGACTCCATTGTCTCTGGAAGCATAAACAAGGTTCTAAGAGTGTGGGCGGGCACAAGTATTTACCTACCAATTGTAACTTAATACTACCTTAACTATATCACCCAAGGCCCACCTACAAATTTTAGGCACTAGTTTGGTAGTAGTAAGAACCACAAATTTTAGTCTCTCACAGTTAATTTTTTAGAGCAACACAATACCTACTCATGTGGCAAGGTTTTTAAATCTATTCAATTTCACAGATATTCAGTGTGTAGAGCTATGTCAAAAGCACAAGGGCTGTGGCTTATTTGGGGTTTGAAAAGCGTTTCTTTTATTCTCTTCATTTTTCCCACTCTCTTGCTCACAGTTCATCTCTCTAAAAGTTTCCTTTGTTCTCCCAGGCATTGTTTTTACTTCTTTTTCCTAATATCACCCCTTTCTTTTCTCTGAAGTACCTCTAATTCGGAGTCCATAAATTGTCCCCATGTCTATCTGAAAGCTGTGGGAAGTAGAAAACCGTGTAATCACTAAATTGTGACATTCAGTTTCTTGCCACTGATGATATAAGACGTATAAACCCATGACTTTCTATCCAGTATTGTTTCCTGAAGCCAAGTCAGTGATCACAATGAGCAAGACTGGTCAGCACCTCTCATGTGATCTTTTTTTTTTTACTATAGCGACTATAGTATGTAAGAAATGAAAATTTCTGCCCTTTGAGGTAATTTTTGGGGGCCATGCCACATGCAAGCTGTGTGTTACTTACACAGTTGAACATTAACCCTTTCAGTGTTGTAATGCAGAAAATGCAATTCCCCCACATTCCTCACACACACACACACACACACACACACACACACACAGACAGACCAGCTGAAGACAGTGGTGATCAGGTGGTACATTGGTACAGATGGTCCACCGTCATAAAAAGTTCTTGGCACTGTGGCCAAGCTGCTTGACAGAAGGCAGCAAAACAGATTTGTTCCAAATACACGTGAAGCCCATCCCTGAGCACAGTGAAGATCAACTGCAGGGAGAACAAAGATGGAGAGAGACTAAAGTGTGTCTAGACTTGGTAGTTATTGTCAATATGGCCTCATTTGTTTTCACAGACTATGGAACCCAAGGATACCAGGATACAAAACCAGACCATGTCAAATCCTGAACTGCTGCTGATGTCTGATGTCCTCCATGCAAACCTTTCTTGCACCCTGTATCTTACTTCTCTGTCTTTTTTATTGGTATTTTTTAATGTGTAAAATAATGGGTTTGATATGAGATTTTTTTTCAGACACAGATACCGTTGTGTATCTTTCTTAGTCATGCTCCAGTCTCTCTTGACCTTCTCCATCTTGCTGCCCCTTTCCTCTCCATGCCCCTTTTTTTAAATTCCAGACTATGAAGCATCTCAGATACCTCCTCCTCTTTTCCTTACTGTCCTGTCCTGTCTCCATGGCACTTGTAAGTGTTGGATGGGTGGATGGATGGATGGATGGATGGATGGATGGGTGGATGGATGGATGGGTGGATGGATGGGTGGATGGATGGATGGATGGATGGATGGGTGGATGGATGGATGGGTGG